>MU172966.1:231865-256056 GCA_016695475.1 Suillus decipiens
TGGACCTCATGCTATTGTATGGGCCAAAGCCACTAAACACCTAATGTTATCATATGGGCCAATGGAAATGGATGCCTGATGCCATCATGTTGGCCGGTGGACCTCATGCTATCATATGGGCCAAAGCCACTAAACACCTGATGCTATCATATGGGCCAATAAAAATCAATGCCTGATGCCATCATGTCAGCTGGTGGACCTGATGCTATCATATGGGCTGATGTCACTGAACACCTGATGCTATCTTATGGGCCGATGAAACTGAATGCCTGATGCCATCATGTTGGCTGGTTGACCTGATGCTATCATATGGGCCAATGTCACTGAACACCTGATGCTATCTTATGGGCTGATGAAACTGAATGCCTGATGCCATCATGTTGGCCAGTGGACCTGATGCTATCATATGGGCTGAAGCCACTACATACCTGATGTTATTGTATGGGCCGAATGAAACAAACACTATATGTTATCTTATAGGCCAAATAAAACAAGTACCAGACGCTATCATGTCGGCTGATGACACTGATAGGCTATGGGCCCATACAATGCTATACGGTCAACTGCTTGGTTGGTCATGTCATTATGTTGGCCTATGAGACTGTCCCAAACATATGGGCCAAAGGACATTAATGCCTGAAGCCATCATCATATCGGCCAATGTTACTGCATGCCTGACTTTATCATATGGGCTGAATGAAATGAATGCCAGACGCTATCATGTCGCCAATAAAACTGATGTGATATGGGCTGATGTAAGCAAATACATGATGCTATAAGATTGATCGGTCAGTCGGGTGGAGGTTGCATACAAGCACTGGTTAATATTATATGAAATGAAGGCTTTATCTACGCTGACACAGTTGCATAAGTTGGCTGAGGTGTCCCCACAAAGTTGTGAAGGGTATCCCACATAACCAAGCCCACACAATGCAATCACCAGTGTATGTAACTCCATGCCTTACAATGCGTCCAGAACAACCAACCATGGCACCCGAATTATATTGCAAACAGATACTGAGATTAGATAATGTCATGAGCCCATCACAATATTGGCCAATGCTTGACATGACATCAATCCCTTCTGGAGTAGATCTTGGATCTTGATGAAGAGGGCATTCTCTGTTACTAATGACAGATGCACAATTGAACACAGAGGCCCAGAATTGCAGCTGAGTGTATATATCAATGAGGCCATGTTCAACTGCCCATCAGCCAAGTTTTATCTGCATTGCAACCGATGCCCAATACAGCTGTGGATGCATTACATGAAGAGCTGCCAAAGCCAGGAGTGCTGAGCACTGCATAGATTTTATGACTTCAGGACCACCTTCCCCTTTCAGGGTGGCAGAAACCTCAGGGGTGAACCCATTGTCCAGTGGGAAACCATGTGGCTAGAATGTCCACATGAGCATGAGCATTACAGTGAAGCAATACTGACCTCTTGGCCTTGCTGGAACCAGCAAGGGGCTAAATTGATGCATCCTGGTGTCAATTCATGACCATTGCTGTTATGAAAATTCCTGGTAAATGTTCTCCACTGGGTGTCTGGACCACCAGTCATGCTATTTTTCAAGAGGGAACCCATGCCAATAGTAGCATCCACCATCTCAGTCTGTTTGGTCAGCGAACAAGGTGGCCGATCGGTCATGATAAATGGGCTCACCTGAATCCACAAACTGATGGCATCTGGAAGGTACCACACGATAATACAACCAGCCGAGTCCAAGATGACCAATGGCTTTTCCAACAAACATTCTGGCCCATGAGGAAATTTTTGGAGCATGACCTCCTCATGTTTTTCACCTCTCCCATCAGCATGTTTGTGAAGGGCTTCATTGTAGTGGATAATGTCAAGGTCAAGTTGAACTACCAGGGGTTAGTGGACCACTGACCAAAAGGTAGGAATGACACACTTGGAGCACCTGGGCCAACTGCTGACAAGCAAGCATTGTTGGCACATCTATTGCCAAAGGTGGCAATATTGACTGTTGGCTCCCAGCTAAATGGCAATCATATAGCTCTTGCACATAATTACTAGCTATGCATGTGGTGTGCAATGCCCAGTAAGTTGGAACTGTAGTCATGGCTATGGAACAAGAGTATTCAGGGACCATTGGCTCTTATACATAGTGACCATATGAAATGTGGTAATACATCATACATATCTGGCATTATACATGACATTACTTTGGCAAAAGGCTACTCGCCAACAAATTGCCTTTGGGCCTTTGAGAGTACTTCCTCCAGCTCACCCATGGGGCCCTCAAGTTGGGACATGGTTTTGGTGGCCTCAGCAGCCATCCTTGTCTTCTCTTCTAACAGACTTGTCAATGATTCACCCAAATGTTTCATGCAGGCTATCACCGCCAGAATTTGATTGAGGAGGGGATTGCCTTTCACTTGACTGGTGACTGCAGGGCCTGGCGAAAGCATTACTCCCATTGGCTGCAAATAAGCATCAGTAGAAGGTCAGGTTAGGAGAGAAATGACTGACCAGTTGTTCAAAGTGGTCTTGGACCATGTCCATGACCTCATTGACATCCAAGAATGGCAGTGGGAAACCCAAGGTGTCAAACTGGTCCTTCCACCAATCATAAGAATATCTACCAACTACTCTATGGGTTGACCTCAGTTCAGGGTCATGAGGAGAGCAGTAAGCCAAGAATTTATCATGGAATTGTTCAGCAGTGATGTTCCTGGTTTGGTATTGGGCAAATCCAGTGAGGATGCTGCGGAGGAGGTCGGACATGGTAGGTTGAATGTTCAGCACCATGCATAGGTTAGTGTATGGGAACACAAAGCGCTGGATGAGGTATCAGTTAGCACATCCTGTGGCCTGACTGACTGACTGGCTGATGAAGTACTTACATCTGCCTCCCATTGAAGGTGCCTTACAAAGCAGGCTTTGTAAGCTGGTGTCCAAGGCAGGTGACTTCAGTCACAAGCAATCCAGATCACAGCAAAACAAGAAGTAGCATACTCTAGGATGTTTGTAGCATTCCAGATGGTAAAGTTGGTGATATCATGTGTTGAGAGGGTTGATGAATTGGACATGATAGTTGGAGGAAAGATGAGTTTGGTTTAATAATTTCCAATTATATAGAAATGACTAATCCACAGTGACACTAAGCACCTCCCAAATGCAGGTGTGGCTGTATATAGACCCCTGTCACTCCACCACCCTAGCCAACCCTTTGGTTCTTTCAAAGCTATCTTGCGCTTGCTGTGAGAGGCGGAGATAAATTCAAGCCTGGCGGGCTGCATAGCACTGATGGCCGACCATGTTGTTAGCATTGGCCTCTTGCATTTGGTGGACCCATTGTTGTGATTTGTGAATAAAGAAATCTACTGTCCATGTCATTTCCCGACCGACCAGCAGGATCTCCTCTGCCCATCAATCACACAGTGCAAGGGTTCTAAGCCAATGGACATGGTAAACTGTCACAAACAAAATATTAGCAATGGATAGGTACAGGTACAAAGCCAATGAGCATACATTCATTCATCCAGTCATTTCTGGTGGAATCACCTTGGACATCAATGGACCAGAACCATGCCAACTTGCTATTTCTTTGATCGCAGGCATTTGGGTCTGCCACCACTGTCGTAGCCTTTAGGTTGGCCTTTTCCAATGGCCAAAATTTGGCCAATAAGTCATCAGTGCCGAGGTGAACAAGTTGGCTGCAACATTTTGAGTATATATGCACATGTAAGTGAAGGATATGGTCAACAGAGTGCACCCGAGCCCATGCTCTGGTTGACTGAGCTTGTGACTTTGCTGACTGAATGGTGGTGTGGAAGAGTATGGCCTTGTTGGCTAAGTTCACCCTGATTGCATGCAATGAGTCATTGACTTGACCTTCTCTTAATGTAATTTCTTGCAAAACAAGGTTTGCAACACCCCACTCAGCACATCTTTTAATGCCAATGTTGGACAGCAGTGGAATCACCATGGTTTTGGGAGTGAACTTGACAGGCACGTCATATTGGTCTCCATCCTCTGACTGATCAGGATCTTCAGATAACGACCCTGTGGAATCCAACTCTGCAGCCTCTAATATCACAGTCATGAGGTCTGACTGGTCATATTCATCCAATTGATTGCTGATGAATGTCACTGCTACCCTGACAAATTCATCAATCAGACCTTGAAGTTTATCACAGCACCAAGCAACAGCAAGCTTCTGAGCATTGGTTGGTCGTTTCCCAAGTTTCTTCATGTCAATCATGAGGGAAACCTGTGTTTCCTCCAGTGTTATGCCAGATGCCAGCCATGTTGCAGCACTGCAATGGATCTCACTGACTGGCCATCTCCCCTGATGATCCAGGAGGTGCAACTCTTGTTGTTTCCTTGTGGGTGCTTTGCCGATGAATATGAGCATAGCATATAGTATATTGTAATTATATTGACACAGACCTTTAGTTAATTGAACTTCATATATGTCCATGGTGCTGGGATTATCAAGTTGGTCAAACTGAGCAGCAACAGCCTCAGCTTCCCATTTTGCAAGTGTTTCATCATCAGCGGTCTTACTCAGTTGGTTGAATGCATATTGGCTGTCTCTGACCCCCTGCATGGCCTCCTTAAATTTTCAGCAAAGGAATTTGCCTGTCTGCACTCAGATTACACCATTAGTCAAATGATATTGCTTACTGATGCATATCATCTTCATGAAATTGCAGTCATTCATTGGAAAATCCAGACACTCCTTTCGGTGGGGGGTTGACATCCCCCTCGCTGACAGTGATACAATGTTCAAGGGTGCCCACAGGGTCTCCATAATTTCGCCATCAATTCTGGCTGCACCAGTGATAAAGTTTGATGCATACTGTATGTAGCATTTGTCTTGATGTCCGTGGACATGCCAGAGCCCAATTCCTGGGGTAACCTCCATGCCCCATGGCAGGTCAAGATATGGCAACTCATCAACCTGCTGTCAGAGGTGCTTGTGGTATTGACAATTGGTGTCATGAAAAGTTAATGCCTGGTCAATTCCATTGGTGTTATAGTTGAGGGCTTGACACAGTGTGTAGTCCATGTTCATCTGCCTTTGGCTGACCAATGAATCAGTTCATATCAGGCAAGTTACAATATCAGTCAGCAAACCTTTTCCCCTTCTGAAAGTCCACCATTGAATGCAGGACAAAACAGCCATGTCTAGCACAAGCACATCCACCTATTCCTGTGGCTTCCAACTTGTGACATGAAGCATTGGCCTGGTTGACCGCTCAGTGGTTGTTGCAGTCAGACTGGTTAACAATATCCTTTGCCTCGGCAAGATGCATTTTGTACCATGTATCACCGACCATAAAGCCAAGGCCATTGGTCAATGCTACCTCATCAGTTGGATTCGCCGGAAACAGATGCTTGGCCTTGAAATTGCCATCCATCACCAAGGATCTAGAATACAGCCATGCAGGATCAGCAGCATTCTTTTCTGCCAAATTGACATTTATCCTGGGCTGCAGACATGTAGGACAGAACAGAGCAAGCTCCCCTGGCTTTGGCTTTGGCTTCTCATGACCAAACCCATGCCACTTGAGCTGCTTCAGCTGTCTCCACTGCCTGCCCACCCTCATCAATTCCCTATATCAGTCCTTTCAGCCATTGTGAGAAATTCATAGAAGGACATCCACAGCACTCACAGGAACTAGATGAGGAAACATGCTGGATGTGATTCTCCTTAATTTACTGTAGTAGTTCATCACCGAAGTCCCGCATTCCAGGTTATCCAACAGGAAGTCATCCAGCACCACAAATGTGAATGCTGTCTTCAGCAAAGTAAAAGATGCTGGGAAGAGACCTGTTTTGAGTAGTTGCATGTCAGGACTCAGAGAGTTGGCGCACTGACAGAATCTGATCATTAAGGAGTGGAGCCCCAATGTATCCACCACTGTCATCATCCAAGGATCATTGACCAAAGGTACCCATGGGCCTTTGGTAAAATACTCTCCTTCATTATCTGTGTTATACCACTCTTTGGTCGCTTTGGGACAAGGCTTTCCCTGGTGACCAAGGTGTATTTCCAGCCTGATCTTTGTCAAGGAAGTGTCCTCAAAGAATTCCCCAGTCCATTGACTGATCCGATGGAAAGGCATGAGGTGGTGAACCATCCTACAACAATGAGTTCAGAAGAGCGGCTCACTCATACAGCTGTGACATCTGTAGACTCCATCTTTTTGACAGGCAGAGCAAGTCCTGTTGAATGGTGGACCCTCTTGCCAAAGGAGCAAGTCCAAGTAGTCCTCGGTTTTGTACTGCTGCTCATGTAGATAGTCGTTTTGACTCTTGATACATGTTGTCAACAAATGAGACCAGATGAATGACTGATGAGCTTGCCATGGACTTGCAAAGTATACAAGGCTCCAAGTTGATTTCACTGAGATTGTAGTGCTCATAGCCACCCTCAGCATAATGTCCTCCAGTAAATCCTTGCTTGGTAGGCAATTTTGTGGGTGATGAATGAATGGAAGGTGTTTTGTTATTACATTCAACTTTAACAAATCATCCTGTATCTCCTTGAGAAGTTCTTTTGTGCTCCCATCTAACCAATGAGGATGTCTTCAGAGGACTCCAGGCCTTTGGCTTTGACTTGACCATGTATCAAAGTAGTGCTGTTTTTTTTGTATATGTGTTGATTGAAACAATGTGCTTAAACCATGGGACAGTTTAGTGCTTACATGTGACTGCCAAATGCAATGCATCCGTTATAATACTCACTAAGATCTCAACTTTGATCTCATTGCATCATCAGGAGTGATACTCATGGCACAAATAATAAGAATCTGATATCTGATATGTCGAGAGCACTTTAGGACCTCTTTTCCACTCCATAGACCCACCCATGCATCTAAATTGCTGGATAAGTCTTGTAGCAATGGTACCTGTACTATTTGGCACAATCTAGCCCTTACATGCACTTATGACATGGGTATGTCACTCATTACTCATGCAATCATTCCTTTTTTTACTTCTATCAACCACATCAACACTCTCCTCTTTTCAAGTCCTTTGCTCTAACATACCTTCCATGACATGGCCTGGACAAAGATACATACAGGGGTTCAGCCCCGGTTGAATGCACAAGAGACCAATGCTCTAAAGTCCCATGTTAAGGAATGGGAGAAGGCAAGTGGGACTGAGCGATGACAGATATTCAAAGCAGCTGCCAGGGATGCCAAGATCTTGGCTCCAAAGATGGACACAGAGCTGTTGAAGCAACGCAAACAAGTAAGTGTTTAGTCTTTGACATCAAGTCATGCTGCCTTACAGTCACTCTGGACAGAAATACTGACAGTGGTTCCACAATCACAAGAAGGTCCAAGCCAATTTCAAAGCACCCTCCAAGCTACAAAAGAAATGGACGGCATGCCAAGTCATTGAGGAGGAGTGCAAGGCTGAGATTCTTCAGCAAATATGTGAAGAGATTGAGGAAGAGACTGGGCAGAAGGCTGCACACAAGGAAGTACTGAGGAGGTATCAGCCAACCATGACAGCATTCATGCTCTGGCTAGACAAAAAGGAGTTGCAGGAAGCCCAGGCAAAGGCAGAGAAGTGGACAAATCAAGCACCCAATGCTGCTGTTCAGGCCAAGACAGCAAGAAAGAAGGGTGAAAAAATGGTGAAGAGCTTCGCCAAAGACATGTATATTCAGGCTGGTATGAGAGTCTTTTTTTTGGGTTCCTGGAAGGATGAGAAGGGCAGACTGCTCATATCTGGGTGAGTTCTTCCGGTCACTTGGTCAGTCAGTTATTCATTGTACTTCGGTGCTGCAGGTTTGACTTCAACGAGCAGCTCAGTAAGGGCTCCAGCTTCATCAAATGCAAGGACTGGCAGGTGATCCTACTGTCCTGGGAAGATTTCATTGGCGATGCATTTGGTGAGTCTCCAGTCCTTTTGTGAAGTGCATCCATTCAATCCATGTCTCCAAGACCAGGATGAAGACCAGGATGTGAGACTTCTCGGAGGTACTTGCCAGGTTCCCAAACCATACCATGAGTTTGACCTGGACCATTCAGGTTTACTGATGTTCCCTGAGATTGACAGTTTACCACTCAAGACGAAGAAGGCAATGATTTGGTCATTCCTTACCATTCATTACAGTAAGCCAATTGACCAACACCGATAATATCATCTGAAGCCAGCTGCCACAGGAAAATGTTGTGGAAAGCCTAATGTTCCAGTGCCATGGAACAACATCATGAAGGGGCAATTAAGATTTATCTCCAGCACATACCTACCTGATGATGCCAAGATCTTGGAGCCATCCAAAATGCTCCGCAAGGATGCAAATGCAATTTTGCACTTTTGGTGGGACCAACAGGAAAATCAGGTTGGACTGACCTTCAAGTTCAAAGGATGGATTGATGACAAGGGCAGAATGCATTCTCCTATTGCCAGGGATGAATCTGATGGTGATGGTGATGATGAGAGTCTCAGTGCCAGGCCTACAAAACAGCCATCAGCCACCACACCTTTGTCACTGACCTCAATTCCAAAAGGGCAGATGAGGACAGCCAGGCGACCCTACTTCACCTCCACCAATGATGAATTTAACAACACCGAAGCAGAGGCATCCCCACCACAGGTCAAAAGACACGCCCACCACCTGACAAACATTACAGACAGCGACCGGTCAGTTGACTGACCAATGTCCAAGAGCTTGAGCAAGTGCACTAGAACTCATGAAGGCCGACCACCGGTCTCTCATCACCAAAACACCCCTGCTGCAACAAAGACTACCATTCCTGTTGAGCAGGTGTTGGAGAGATCAGATGATGAAATCAATGGCCATAGCACTAGTCAACAGCCAATTGAAGGCAGCCATTGTACCCATGCCTTCGGCCCAAGTTCAACTCGCTAAGGTCTCAAACATCTCAGCACATCACCAATGGTTCAGGAAAGAACTTTAAAGAGGACAAGGGCTGCTAGAGATGTATCCTCAAGGGTGGAGGAAAAGCAGGCCAGGAATATGCCAGCTCCCAGAGAGCAGTTGCCGAGGAAGGCCAAGGTGGCCAAATTGGCTGCTGGTGTTTCCTCAGATGCACCTGCCAAGGGCACTAGGAGCAATGCTGAAACCTCATGTGCCACATGAACTCAGAAAAAGCCCAAGAGATATGTTGAGTATAGCTGAGTCATCTCATGTGCAATGGCCAACAGTCAATGGTCAATGGTCAATGGTCAGAAGTAAAGTAGGCACATTTATGTGCAATGGTCATCGGTCAACGGTCAATGGTCAGAAGTAAAGTAGGCACATTTATTTCTGTCATATCTCTTGTTGTTCGTCTGTCATTGGTTGAAAGTAAAGTAGGCACCACATATATTTGTTTCTGTCACATCTCTACAGTACACCACACTACTGCATATGTCAATGTCAGCCCACTGCTTTCTTCAATCCTAGCTCCAATACAGTCAGTGGATCATCAATCTGCCTAAACATTTGTAGCAAGTGTTGAATCTTGGCTATGTCATTGGTGGCAGTAACATATTGGTTGCACGCAAATTGATACCTTGATATCAAGCCCTGGTTGGCTTCAATTAGTGCACTTGCAGCTGGGCTTTGGTTGCCTTCTGTACAATGGAGGTCAACATTGTGACAGTGAGGACAAGGGAGGCCTACAAACTCACACATCATTGCATCCATCCTATGCAGCCTCTCATCGACTTGTGTTACCAATTCCTCGCCAGCTTCAACCCCCGCAATCACTATTGCCGAGCCTTTGCTCAGTGCTACCAAGGGAGCCGACCGACCAGACCCAACAAACAGGGGGTCAGTCAGAGTCGTGGGATGAACTGCATGGAGACCATCTCCTGCTGAAGAGTCTCCCCAGTACATATCAAAACCACCTAAAAATCAGTAGATGTGGCTAGCACAAACAACTGAGACTCACCTTGGTATTCCGCTGCTGGTGTGGCTGGTTGGTCATCCCAACACATCTCATACTGGCCAGCAGTTGAGGGCAGTGAAGCGTGACTTGTTGGTTGTGGAGGTTCCTCTCCCCAGCAAAAATTATAGGAAGTGGCCGCCAGCCACAGTGGTGTGGCTGCCTCTGCTATGATTGGAGCGACCAAGAGTGAATTTAATGAGCTGGGCTCATCCCAACAAAGGTTATATTGACCTTCAGTTGGAGTGGTATTTCTGTCCCAACACATGTCAAAAGCTATAAGATTGGTAAGAAATGATTTGAGTCTTGTGAATGATGCAAGACTTACCTTGGCCACCAGTCCAGTTTGGCTGATGAGCCTTTGGCCAGTGTATCTACAATTGATGCTGTATATGGCTTGTCGTCCCAGCACATTTCAAATTCTAAGACATTTAGCATTAGCATAGGACTAAGGCCATTTAATCATTGCAAGACTTGCCTTGACCGCCATAGAGTGGCTTGGCTGATGATGCTTCAGCTGTTGTTTGGACCATCGATGCATTGGTCATTGCTTGGACTGTCAATCCTTCGGCCATTGCTTGGACCATCAGTGCATTAGGCATTGCTTGGACCATCGATGCTTCAGCCATTGCTTGGACTGTCGATGCTTTGGCCATTGCTTTGACCATCGATGATTCAGCCATTGCTTTGACCATCAGTGCTTTGGCCAGTGCATTGACTACTGGCGCCAGATCAGTCTGGGTGGTCCAGCACATGTCAAATGCTATAATCAACAAGCATGAGTATTGTAAAATAATTAGAATGCATGATGCGATGGACTTACTTTGCCCACCATAGTAGGGTTTGGCCAATGTCATGCTTGTTGGCTCAGATTCACTGGTTTAGCAAAGGTCAAACACTAGCTCAGTTAAATATCAGTAAATGTTACTGTCAATAGCCAATTACTTACCTTCTTGACCAAAATGTTGCTTGGCATAGTTGAGTGCAAGGATGTGTTTGAGGTCTTGTTCCTTGTGCGAGTTGGTAGTGGGTGTGTAGGGCGAGGTGTTTGTTGGAAACTGAGTGGATTGTAGTCCTTGGGAAGGAATGGAGTAGGCCCCAACTTTGGTAGCACCCACTGGTCCCAAGTGAGAAAGAAATTTCAGTCAGCTTTGATCTGCATGTCCTGTAACCTGTGAGCTTTATCAGAAAGAGTTTCTTGAGAATCCATGCACTTGCAGATGTTGTAGGTACATGTATATATACAACAATGAATGACCAGACCACCAAGGTCACAACTTGGCAAAACCTCCCAGCGGTAATTGTCATTTCAACTAATCCCAGCAGTGCCATGTCCATCTTCCATTGACCTTTGTGAATGCCACACTGAGTCATTCCCTATATAACTCCATCCATCCTCATCATTCTTCTGCATACATATCTTCATCCTTATCAACTCCATTCTTATATTTACATCCTCCTCATTTTTAACATGTCTATTCAAGAATCCAATCATACCTTATCAGTTGCCAATGAGTTGTTGCGTAAGGCACTCACCCAGATCAAAGGCTTTCAAGTGGATGGCTGGGTGGTAGTTGACCAGGCTCATGAAATAGCTCAGCTGGTAGTAAGTCCTTTATTTTATTTTATTTTATTTTGCCATTCACTGACTTTCTGCCAGTCTCAAGCCCTGCAACAACATGGCAGAAATGCCTCAGTCATCTCGCCATTGCTGCTCTCAGCAGCCACTGAGGTTTGGGAGATGATGAATAATTGCCAGGCACCTCAATGGGAGTGTGTGTGTGCTGGTAATTCCCACATGGAATCTCATCTGTTCTTCCCCAAGACCAAAGGCTTTGGTGAGTGTCTTATTTTTCATGCCCCATTCTGAGCTAACATTCTCATAGTTGCACCAGGGGTGGCACAGGCATCACAACCTAACAACACTGTTGCTCCATGGCTTCCCAAAGTGATGTTGGTCTTGGTGATCAACTCACCTCCAGCTCAGGTTGTCAAGACCAAGACTGACAAAGGCAAGCAGCCAGATCAGGGAACTCGCCAACCAAGGGAGGAAGACCCTGAAGATGAGTCAACTACAACCACAAAGAAGCACAAGTTGGCCAAGCACATCTCAAAGGCCATCCTTACAGACACCAAGGATGAAGATGGCCCACTGGCCAGGCCTACTATTTTTGTTAAGGTGAGTCTTCATAGCCTTGTGTATTTTTTGTTCTCACAATACTTTAGCCACCCAAGGGTGTTGTGCCTGTTACCCCTGCACCCTCCAACTCAAAGGCAAGTACATTGGTCAAGTCATTACTGATGTATTTACTGACTGCTTCACAGGATGTGACCAAGGAGGTCAAGAAGGTGAGATTGGCTGTCACTGAACCCCTCATTCACCGACCGACGTGGAAGGACAAAGGAAAGGAGAAGGCAGTGGCAGTGAAGGAGCCAGAGCTGGTGAGTTTTGTCAGTCATATTCATGACCATATGCTCACTATACCAAAGTATGACCCACCCTGTGCTAAGTGTTCTGACGAGCACAAATGTGTCGTCACCTATGGTGTCAGGGGGCTGCCGGTCAAGGCCTGTGGCAGATGCTTCACCCTTAAAGTGAAGTGTGAGCAGCCAATTGCTGACACTGCACCGACTGACCATGTGAGGGTATCACATCCTCAGTTAAAGGCCACACCAGTCTTGAAGTCCAAACTGGCATCAAGGATGACAAGAGGGACCTCCCGCGCTTGTCCACTGATGCCTGTGGTGGAATCTGAAGACGCAATGGATGATGCAGGTGAGTATTGTGTTTTTATTTTTATTCATTTGAATATTTACATTGTAAATTTAGATGTTGCTGTTGCTGCTCATGAGGATGTCGAGATGTCTCATGAGGCCAATGCCAAGTGGCCTACCCATATTGCTGCCATGACTCCAATGGAGCCCAAGGTTGATCATCCAGCGGCCATTGCATCTGCTGATGACTTTCCTGCTGATCATTGGCAGGAGGACCCTAACACTGTTTTCATGCCCCCACCATCCCCCCCTTATTTCCTGTCCCCACCACCTCATTTGACTGAGCCCACCATCTTGGATGCAGAGTCTATGATCCACAATTGAGTGGTCACCCTAGTGACTTGTGTTGCAGCCATGGAAGTGGCTGACCAAGATGTTGCTGCTAGGGTCGATGCCATGCATCTCAATTTTGACACCCACATTTCAGCTTTGTGGGCTGAATTTTTGTTGATGAAGGCCGACCTTGACACTATGGTGATACTCGTTAATGGTGTCCTCAACATGGTTGAGACACTTCAGTGGGACTGTTCTGCCCCAAATCCATCATTCCTGCCACTGATGGCAGACCCAAACATTGCTTCTTCAGTGACCACATTGGGCAGGAGGTATTTGAACAGTGTGTTCAACCCTTCAGTCGCTCCCTCTACCAACTTGGTCAGCATCACTGAAGCCTCAGCATCCTGCCCATTTGGTTGCCCTGATGCCCAAGGCACCACATTTACCAGCGGCCAAGTGACAGCTGAGCCAGTGCATGCCAGCCCTTCATCTGTGGCAGTGCTGGACAGCCCTTTATCTGCGCCAATGCAGGCCAGTTCTTTATCTACTGCATCATCACCACCTTCTAAAGCACAAAATCTCCCTTGATGCCCATCATACCCTTATGTAGTAGCTCATTAGTTAATCAGTTAGTTAGTGTCCATTACATTGATTGAATGAAATTGACTTGTGCTGGATTGTATTTGCATTGACTGTGTGATACCAACCATCAAGAGCTTATTAGCAATCAATTGTATTTGACTGACCAGTTGACCAACCCCCACCATTCACTGTGCACAAATTTGATCAAGAGACTGACCGACTGATTTCCCCAGTTTATCATGGGCAAATTTATTTTGTAAGACCAAGTTATCATACTTACTGGTGATGGTTCTGGCAAGTATACATTCACAATACATTGTATCCAACCAACCAACCGACCTCACTAGTTTGTCATAGGCAAGCATATTTTGTATGACCGATCACTTGACTGAGCTATCATACTTGACAGAGGTAGTCCTGGACAGTATACTCTGTGCACAATCTTTATGGGACATTGACCCACCCTTTACTATATATTATATTTGGCCGACCTATTGACTGACCGACACATTGACTGACTTCCCAAGTCTATCATGGGCAAGTATATTTTCCAAGACCAATCCATTGACCAAGCAGTGTCCCTGGTACATTTATATGCTTAGAATGTCAGCCCATCTGTATATATCAGCACCACTGCACACTGTTGGTATCACATATACACTTGACATGGGCCCACTTGATGTTATCAGATATATGCTTGTGATGGGCCCACCTGTTTATATCAGGTACATAATTCATACACAATACCTACCAAAGGCAATAGGAAAGTGTACACTTATCTACTATATCATATACTATGGGCCCACTGTTGGTATCACATATACATGTAAGGCTTGGGGTGAGTTTGAAGGCAAAAAGAGAACAGAATGAGTGAGATATAAGAAATGTGTTAGTGCGTAACATGAAGAGAGATAAGGCTAGAGACAATGACTTTCTAGGAGGCTTTCTGTCATACTTGGAGTGGGGATTCCACAGTAGGACATGCTTTGCTATGCTCAATATGCTGTGTTTCGCTATCCTCTGTTTTCACTGTAGATATGAGAGTACATGGGTGGTATATATAGTGAAAATAATAAGGGTCCTCAGTGATGGATGAGCCGAACGATTATGTGAAAATGGAGGCACCAGGGAGTGGCATTGCAACTGACAAGGTAAAGTGGAATGAAGAGAAAAGGGTATGAAAATTTGACTGAGTGACGGTAAGAGTAACGAGAGTTGCATAGCATGTGGTAGGTCTCGAATGTTCTTGATTTGAAGCGTGGTCCAGGTGTAGAGGACTTCTGGTCCTTACATACACTTGACATGGGCCCATGTTAGCTGGCATGTATAGAACATGGATCTTTCAACATTAGCTGTATGTATTTATGATAGGCAAAGTGACTGCAGTATGTGGCTCTCAAATGACTCTTGGATAGTCATGCTTGCATGGCTACCCCATATTCACTTGGAGAGGTGCAGGTCCTGGGACAGTGCAGTGTGGATACTGCTCACATGTCTGCCCATGGCTTCATTCCTGCCAATGATGCCCAAGTAGAGGGATGGAAAAATGTGTGTTGTGTCTCATTTGGTGATCTTGCTGGATGAGAGCTCACCCATGTCCCAACTGCAGGTAACAGAAACTGTCCACAAGAAGGGCTTTTTCATTTTCCTGCAACTCTGGGCGTTGGGGTGCACCACAGACACATCTGGCCTTTCCATCACAATTCCTTAGCTCCTGCTGCTTCCTCTGCCATTGCCAGCCCCTCCACAGGTGGTAGTTTGCCTATTCTTGTTCTTGCCAGATAGGATTTGCATTGTGATAGGCCATTTGTCCAACTACCTGGTATGGATTCATACTCATCAATTAGGTTACAGAATCTCTTATCACACTTAATTTACTTTTACATCTTAATAGCAACATTTTTTGAACCACATCTGCAAAAAGTGGTACCAGTAAACTAAGTGACATCAGAGCTTTCTTTTTTCTACTCAATGAGACCAGTAATAAAAGGAACTTGGAGATTTTGCTGATGTGTGAGTGACACACAGACATAAACAATGAGGCTGGGTTGAGAGGTTTACCCATGGTTCTCAACATGTAGTCAAGATGAACATCAATGAGTGTGGGTATGGGGGCTTTCCAGTTATTGTATAAATGTGCAGCAGCAATGTCTGGTAGAAGATGGTGGATTGAGGTGGATTGGGAAGTGTTTGGTGATGGCAAAGGGTCTTGAGGGTCAATGTCCAAAGGCCCATTATCATCATGGAAGGAGAACAAGTCTTTGGCAGCATCAGCAGACATCTGCTCATCAGGTAAGGGAGGAGTGGGAAGTGTATTATGCAAGTCTTTGTTTGTGGTCTTGTGTTTGGAATTTTATTTTTCTGCAAGGAGAGCTGCCAATTTGGCCTGTAGTTTAAGTTGATTTTCTTTCTGACTGGGGAGTTTGACTAATGTCTGTATTTTGCATTTATCCCTTGGTTTCCATGGACTGACAAACTGAACACCCAACCCAGATGTAGTGAGCTGTGCTGCACGAGTATTTGAGCATGGAGCCATAGAGATGAAGGTCATGGTAGAATAGAGATGAAGGCAGAAATTAATTCTGTATTGCTATTTCTTAATCAAGGTACATAGTATGAGAAAATCGATGTTGATGTAGAGAGGTTCTTGCTGCTCACGGACAGCGTGAGGTATCCAGGCATCCTGGAGATAAACCACATGAACAGCCTGGCGGGAGGGCAACGAGGTATGATATTATTTTTAGAACTGGAGGTGAACCACGCGAGCAGCCTGGCGGGAGGGCAACGAGGTATGACATTATTTTTAGAACAGATCCTAAATTACATTGGAGAACCATGGGCCTTTCAGGCTGGTTTCCCATAATGTAGAAACCCGGCCTGAAAGCCTACCTTTTGCCTCCGAAAACTGCTGCCTGAGATGTGGTCTTCTCGTGTTTGTTTATCCTCAGCGTTTATTTTGCTCTCGCTGAGGTATGTTATTGTCTTGTCGTTTAAACTCGTACTTACTAGAACCTTCACAATAGCCTGACTTGCTCTAGCCTTTAATGCTGGGTATATACCCTTAGTTTCGGAAGCTTTTTCATGACCTGTCACGAAATAAATGGTCAAATAAAGTCATTATTGAATAGGGCTAATATGAATTATCGTCAATCGCTGTCACGTTGATGCAGTGCGCCTGTGAGTTTTGTCAAGTTTTGCCAATGCTCTCACCACATTTCATCGAGAGATCGAATCCTTGCACTCGTGATGACGCAAATCGCAATTGTTTCGTCATTGATTTTTCGAGGGGGACTGACGTGGCTAAGGTGCCCAACATTGCCATCGCGTTGGCTAGCGCATATATAATGAACCACCGAGTCATAATATGGCTTTCCAGTACAGCATGTTCTTGACGGCCCTCACACTCCTGGCCTTGTTAATCGCAGGATCAACCTGTTGAGGTCCGCAATTCCTTCATCACCCTCCCTATGACCGGGAGGCTAAAATTCTCTAATGTTACTGAGCTCTTACAACATGATGAAGCTCACGTGGCTGCCCTTAGGGACTTCAACACGCATGCCCGACCTACTCATGTTCCTTTGACAAATGTACATTGGGGCTACATCGTATCAGTTGGCATTGGAGTTCCCCCCACAATCTGTAAGTTCAATACTGAGAAAACATGCGGCTGCTAATGTATTATTGAAGACAACTTGATTATTGACACCAGTAGCTCGATTACATGGGTTGGCGCCACCACTCCGTACATAAGAACCAGCACCAGCATCGATACTGAAGAGCCTATGGCGTCCAAATACGATTCTGGCTCCTTCGAAGGTATGACATACAACAGTATCATAAGTTGAAAATACCTACAATTAGTATTTATAGGAACTTTATTCACAGATACAGTCACTTTTGTTGATAAGCTCATCATTGAAGACATGCCAATCGGTGTTGCTACTCGTGTGGAGGGCATCGTTTGGGACAGTGTCCTTGGCATCAGGCCTGAAGACTTGACATACAACACCCAAAAAAATGCACCGGACGAGATGCTCCCTACTATCACAAACTACCTATTTGAGCGAGGCACTATTCCTAAGCCCATTGTTGGTATCTTTTTCCAACCCATCGCTGCAAATGTAGTGAACTATGGACAGCTTACCTTTGGTGGAGTTGACCCTGCTATGTACACCGGCAACATTGGATACACGTAGGCTACCTTAGCTCCTGGATCAATCCAGACTGACAATAATCGTTTTGTTTCAGTGATATCACCGAAGACCCCCACTCGTCGGAGTATTGGGGTATTGATCAGAGCATCACCTATGGCGAGATGGAGATCTTAAGACACACCGCTGGTATCATCGACAGTGGCACGACCTTGCTTTACATTGCCTCCAGTGTGTATTTAGAGTGCAGTGAGTAATAATGGTCTCATCAGCGTTCGATAGATGCCTATAGGAGGTACAAGGCTGCAACCGGCGGTGTAGTGAATCGGGCGAATGGTCTTCTCCAGATTTCCTTTGACCAGTACCGTGTCCTATATAGTTTAAACTTTCATATTGGGGAGGTGTGTCAATTCTATCAGCCCTCACACACCTTGCTCACCATTTTGCACAGCGTACCTATAGCCTCACCCGTAACGCCCAAATCTGGCCTCGTTTTCTCAACACCAGGGTTAATGGTGGTGACCATGATATATTCCTCATTGTTCAAAAACTCCCCACACACACTGGCGCAGGGGAGGACTTTATTAATGGCTACATATTCCTCCAGCGCTTCTACACCGTGTTGGATACCGAAGAATCCCGCATTGGTTTTGCCGAGACCTCGTTCACTTATGCCACCACTAACTAATGTGGAATTACCAAAGTATACGAAGCATCATTTTTCAGATGCAAAGCAGCATACGGATTTGAAGGTTATGCGCACTCTTCTCAAATAGGCTATGGGGGTCTTATTTCTTACCTCGGTTTCTGTATGTTTAGATTATAACAACACAAGTGAACGCGGCTCGTCTTGTAAAAGGGAATTCTGTGCGAGTTTGCGTCTAGTACTATAGACTATTTCCTTTGTGCATCAATACGGAGTATAATTATTATTGTCGTCTATCCGGTCTGCGTGCGTGGTATGTTGCAGATGTCAAAGAGTTGTGTTGAAACAGGATAGAGTAGGTAAAGACATTAGCATCAACATCCGACTGCTCTCCTACAAAGTAGCTGGACAAGTGACGTACATTGATGAAAGGTAGGATTATGGTCGAGTCTCGAGATTTGAAGAAGTCAGACTAGGGGCGAGGGATGAGAACGAAGACTTCACATTGGGTCAAAAGATTACCGAACGATATTCGACGGTGAGAGGTATTAATACGCTAATTAAGACGGAGAATCAAAGGAAAACGTGTCTGAGACATGTATTAAAGAGTGATTACGTATGTACAAAAAAAAGGTTGAGTACGTACGAGAGTGACGTTGATAGTCATATCTTGACATCGAGAACGGGGATGCAGGGGTGAACGAATGACAATAGCGTTCATGCTAGAAGATTATGTCCATTACTGCATCAATTGCCATTGCCTGAAGAAAGTATTTTCAAATGAAGAAATATGAACTCCATCTACTCACGGTGCTCAATGTCATCAGGTAACAAACCTGAAAATAATATAGCTTTATAAGGCTTTATCTTTTGTAAAATTTCTATAATATCTATCATAATTGCAGTCAGCTTGACAAAGCTTTAGATAGGCAGACTATACTGGGGAAAACCACCAAAGACACAATTATGATACACATTGCAAATATCTGCCATCCTTGACAAAGGCTTATAATGCCAGGCTGCTTCAAGCAAAACTGCCATGAAATTGCCAAAAAGTCCCAACATTGACACTCATTTTATCATTTTAGATATCAAATCAAATTTTAATTGAGGTTGGGATATACATGTGTGGTAGTAATACAGGAGAGAAGAGAGACATAGTAGAACACAAGGTAAAGAGATAGAGACATGTCAGTCACCTACCTCAAGAGCAAAAGAACCACCAGGAAAGGCCAGTGAGGAGGACCATGGAGGAGGGACAGGGAGAAGCCATGAGAAGCCAAGGAAGAGGGCCAAGGGAGGGCCAGTAGAGGGCCAGGGAGGAGCCATGGAGGGCCAGGGAGGAGGACCAATGAGGAGGACCATGGAGAGCCAGTAGAGGGCCAAGAAGGAGCCATGAAGGGCCAAGGAGGACCAAGGAGGACCAAGGAAGGGACCAGGGAGGACCACTAGGAAGGAAGAAGGCCAAGAAGGAACCATGAAGGGTTAGGAGGAAGGGCCAGGAAGGAGGAGGGCCAGGAAGGCGCCATGAAGGGCTAGAGAGGATCCATGAATAGCTAGAAAGAAGAGGATGTTGGCTTGAAGGGCTAGAGAGGATCCATGAATAGCTAGAAAGAAGAGGATGTTAGCTTGAAGGGCTAGAAGAGGTGTACAGTGAGAGTGTGGATGAGACGAGAGAAGACAAGTGTTAAAGGATGTGAACCACATCTTACATAAGCATCATGTGACATGGTTACTGCAGCCCAATGTCATGCAAGCTATGATGTGGCCAATTGGTGGAAATTTGTTGACACAATTACATACATACATCAGAATGTTGGTTTTTTGGTAATCCTTGTTCATTTAATACCAATTTGTCATATTTGTCATCAAGTTTTATCTTTGTATACAATCTTATATAATTCAGTGAATTTTTGATTTGATTTTACCAACTAAATCTGGGACAAACAAGTTTGTGCTGATTTCCTGATAGCCAAGATACAACAAGGTGATATTTCTGACATAGTCATATCTTATTTCATATATGTGTTATACCATGATAATAATATCTAAGGTTATAACATGACATATAATAATGTTTTTGGATGACCAATTATATCTGGTCATATCAACTTAGAGTTTGTTACCTGATGGTAGACGCTGGTCATGCAGATAAACCAGAGCACCTCGCATGCCTCCTTTTGTAGATTAATTACGTGGGCCTTCAGGGCCGCTTCATCTTGAATGCTTGTCTGTCTCGTAAAGAAGGCAATAGGGATGCTCAATTCTAAAATGTCGTTGTCATTTGCAAGCCAAACACACACTAAGTGTCGCCAAACCTGTCCTAAATGGGACTTGTAGCTATCCCTTATGGCATGCAGCATGAACACTTTAGGTGTGCTCAATTCTTACGATGTCAAGTTCAAGTGTGTCAAGTCCCACCGTACCTTGAGCCACACTTGTCCTTGTAGATTTGATATATTACTCCCTACAATTATAGATGAAATGGAATACAATAATTGCTATAACCATAGGTGTCTACAAGTCATAGGGCTGATATATCAATGGAGGACCATGTCAGGACACCTCCCATAATAATCCCACACCCCCAATTATTGCTATTTTGGCCACCTACTGTGGGAATTTCCTTACAATACCCAAAATAGATTGCTCAGCCTTCCCACATCAATCCCACACCCCACATATTCGCATTTTTGGCCACCTACTGTGGGAATTACCCCACAACACCCAAAACATCGTCCATTTTTGGGATCCTCACAATATCAATTATTCCCACACCCTCACCACCTTACTGCAGCTTCACTACCACACCACAGCAGGTCTCCCCCTTGTATCTAAGTAGGAGTTTTGTATATGTATGTATGATATAATATAATAAACCGCTTTTTTGTTATTGGTGTGACAGCTCTCCCTCTAGGATCATTTTAAAATAGCCTAGAGTACAGAACATTTTCGCACTTTTGCCTCTTTGATATGGAAGTGTTCTATTGTATCCAGGACATATTTATGAGTATGTTCAAGGGATTCCCATGCCTTGTGTACCAAGGATGCACTCAAGATAGGCCAGAGTTTTGAGATAGTATATGTACTTGCTATCTCTACTGATTAGTGTCCTATACCTTCAACTCATCTATATATAATGATCACACACCTAGAGCACATTCAACATATATTCAGTATAATAGATATAAAGTTTCAGACAGATAGATCAAGTATTGAGTGCAAGGGAAGTAAAGGAATGTATGTGTGAAAGTGAGAACTGACATATCATACAAAAGTCAGATTTACATATGATATAGATTTCATCAAATTTAGAGAGGATATAAGTTAGAATACATAAGGAACATAAACTACAATCCTGAGGGTGGAAGGGATGTGGAAGGGATATAGTAGTAAAATAAGCTAATGCAGCATTAAGGTCCTACCATTACTCAACTGACCATTTTCGATGTTTTGAGCATTTGAGGTTTCCCACACTCAATTTCTTATCTATTCCACTTCTCCAGCTCTCAATTCTGTTTGGATCTTTCTGTAACTTTAGCCCTATGATACTGAATATATTTTAAATGTGCTCCAAGCGTCTGATCATCAGATATAGATGATTTAAAGGTATAGTACCCCAATCAGTAGAAATAGCAAACATGCACACTATCTCCAAACTCCGGCATATTTTTAGCTGATCCTGTGCATAAAAAGCATTTATAGATGTACTACTAATGATATATGAACAGAGTATATCATGTGAGCAAGAGTAAGATACTGAAAAACATCCAAAATATGATATTTAATATTTATATTCCTGTGGAAGGAGCATGTGAAGATTCTGTGGTATACTCTGAATATAAATAGAAAGAGACCTCCTACCTTCTTTGATGTCTGGTCCTCCAGGAAAAAAATCACAGAGGGTATACCACCAGGAGAAGGAGGATACACTACACAGCAATGTCTTGTCCTATAACCCTAATCTCTTGATACATTTTTCCTACTGTTTAATAGATGCTGAGAATAATTTTTCAAAGTCTGTCTACCAAGAAATAAACATATCGGATCATATTTTGTGTTTTCCTGTATATATGCTATATCTATTGATGTAGGGCGCTCCAGGGGGTGAAAAAGGTGGGAGAATCTCTTCATATACACTCAGAAAGATGTCCTGGATACAATAGAACACTTCCATATCAAAGAGGCAAAAGTGCGAAAATGTTCTGTACTCTAGGCTATTTTAAAATGGTCCTAGAGGGAGAGCTGTCACACCAATAACAAAAAAAGCGGTTTATTATATTACATCATACATGCATATACATAACTACTACTTAGATACAAGGGGGAGACCTGCTGTGGTGTGGTAGTGAAGCTGCAGTAAGGTGGTGAGGGTGTGGGAATAATTGATATTGTGAGGATCCAAAAATGGACGATGTTTTGGGTGTTGTGGGGTAATTCCCACAGTAGGTGGCCAAAAATGCGAATATGTGGGGTGTGGGATTGATGTGGGAAGGCTGAGCAATCTATTTTGGGTATTGTAAGGAAATTCCCACAGTAGGTGGCCAAAATAGCGATAATTGGGGGTGTGGGATCATTATGCGAGTGTCCTGACATGATCCTCCATTGATATATCAGCCCTATGACTTGTAGACACCTATGGGTTATAGCAATTATTGTATCTGGGTTGCCCTACTATAGTAGGTACTTGATGTATCATTCTTACAGTATGGCCTGTTAGGATGACCTTGCAACAAGTGTAGAACATTCTGAACACTTCCCATATGTGAAGGTTTAACTGAAGTGGCAGTGGCCAAATCAGGAAAAGCTTAGGGCATGCATAATTAATGTATGAGAGGACAGCCATAAGGTCAAGTCAACATTGACAATGACAATTTAGAATTGAACATCCCTTATGAGGAATCAGCATGGTCAAGAAGATAATAGTATAGTGGTATACATGGTAACACAAGATTGTCAGTTAATAGTTGTGTGTTGTGAGAGGTGACAGATTCATCATCACAGGTCAGTGACCAATGAAGTGAGCAGATTACTGAGTTTGCCATTCTAGTATGCTGTTGAATCTGCACAAATATTATTGTGCCCCCCTGAAATAAATTGTGCCCCCCCAAAATAAGTTGTGCCCCTGAAAATTATTTGTGTGATACTGAAAAAGGAAATTGTGTCGCCCTGAAAACTAATGTGTGTTGCCCCGAAAACTAATGTGTGCTGCCCCCAAAAACTAGTGTGTCGCCCCAAAATCAGAAGTGTGAACAACAACAAAATTTCAACAAATTGTAATTTTTTTGATTGTAAACCTCATTTCCACCAAGCTTACAAGAAAAAAATCAATTAAAAGCATTGTAGTAAGGGACAGTTACCATGTACAATTACCAGAATATAAACAGATGTAATAAAGTCTATGTAATTTTGAAAATTGTATGTCAAGAAATTTCTTTATTGGAGCCATATTTGAGTTTAATATGTAGTATACTACTAGAAGACTACTTGATACCATCCATAATTTCACTTTTTCTCTCCTGCAAGTCAAGTTACCATTGCTTTTACATCACCTTCAATTGCCATCGCCTCATTGAATGCTTTTTCAATATGTTTTGAAAAGTTGATTGCAGTTCCTTGCCTGCAGACACCCTCACAAGCAAGGGTCATACCATGCTTGAAGAGGGGTTGCATACTCTGTTATACCAGTGATCAGTAAACTTAAGTGTCAAGCTGCAATGAGAGACAAAATTACCATGACTGTGTCAGTGGCACATTTCACCACCACCCTGAGTGAGACATCAACATAATTTCCACCAGAACTACAATCACCATGAAGCTGGCATTGATCTGAATCCACAATACTGTGGAGGGTAACCCAGTTCATTGCATAA
>MU172966.1:259246-316311 GCA_016695475.1 Suillus decipiens
AGAAATCTGATACAGGATGATAGGAAGCTGCTCTGTACCATCAGTATCATAACCTGATGGAATAGCCAAAATTCCTTCCAAAGCTGGGGAGTGGTGAATGAGTACACCCTGATGTACACAAAATAAGGTATTGCCAGCCTACAGTAGAGGAAAATCAGAAACTAGCTAGAAACTAGACAAAGATCAGAAGACATTAATGGTAGGACTTACATGAAAGACAATATTCCCATCTTCAAACCAAAACTCACTATGCCTCTGAGGAGCTAATCCATGATCTATATCCATGATTGGAAAGAGCTTTGAATAGTAGTATTCAATAGGCTTGTATAAAGGTCAGACAAAGTTTGTTCATGTCATACTTGACACTTGCTATGGCTTGCACACTGAACTAACAATAGTAAACACTTGGATGTTTACATAATAACAAATGTCCAAGTTGGTCAGCACTGTTAATATCAAACTTAAGCTACAATGGACCTGCCTCCATTACCACAGCCTACCAATGACTCAAGTGTCTGGCCAGATCATCTGCATCAAGCCCATGACACATTATTCCATATCTATTGTCATGCATCTCAGGCATTCCAGACTTCCAGTGAACTACACCGAATTTGTTTTCACACTGAGGCTATCACCAACAATGCCATACCATTATTACATGCACTAGAGAAACTCATCTGCAGTAGAGGGCATCCCTATGTCCTGGGTTCTTCAGGTTACAGCAAAACTTGGAATGCTACTGAAGCAGCTGCAACAGGCTGAAACAACAGCATGAGGAGGGTAAGCCCATAATATTTATTTCAGTAGTTCTAATATCTAGTCCTCTACTAGTGAAACATCAAATATTTTACTTCCACAGCCAATTACCATCAAACATACTGGCAAACCGGGGAGACCCCATAAAGTGCCAAATGTCCAACTATTGCATGAATTTGCCTCTCCTGGTCATCATCTACAACAAACCAAACTTGCACAGGTCATGGGCATACACCACAATACCTTGCACTCCTTCTTGAAGCAAAATAACATTAGCTATAAGTATAGTCCAATCTCAGATGCAGACCTGGATCATGCTGTGCGAGAATTTCATCAGATGAAACCAAACTCTGGAGCTCGTTATCTTACTGGTCATTTGCGGCAGTTAGGCTTGCGAGTGCAGCAGCAGCGGATTATTGCCTCTATTCATTGTGTTGATCCCTTGGGAACTGTCCTTTGCCAGTGCACTATGATTCAACAGCAGCAGTACAAAGTTTCACGACCAAATACTCTGTGGCATATGGATGGACACCATAAACTAATTCATTGGGGCATTGTAATTCATGGTATCATTGATGGGTATTGCCACACAGTAGGCCATTATTCTTTGCTAGTAGCTTATCTCTGACATTGATTAACTTGCAGATGGTTGCCATTCATCCCAGCACAAGCAATAGTGCATCCACAGTGCTTAAGGTGTTTCTAGATGCTGTTGCTATCTATAGTACACCTTCAAGAGTGCAAGGGGACAGAGGTGGGGAAAATAAGAAGGTGTCAGTTTATATGATCATGACTAGAGGGCCTAATTGTGCAAGCTTCATGTGGGGATCGTAAGTCATCACATTTTTATTGCTTACATTGGTTGAGTTAAAATCTGCCCCTCATTAGATCAACTCACAACAGTAGGATTGAATGATCCTAGGTTAAAGTTGGCACCCAATTTGCTCGCATGTGGCGTGCATTTTTCTACCAACTCGAGAGGCTTCATGGACTAGATGTGTTTAATGCCCAGCATCGTTGGCTGTTACATGAGCTTTTCCTTGAGGAGATTGAGTCAGACTGTCATACATTTTAAGCTGAATGGAATGTACACCCTATCTCAGGAGAGGGACATGATCAAAGCCCAAATGTATGTCGTCCAATATCTCAGACTCAAATACTAGCTAAATAGAGAAATTTTACTTCCTCATCCATTAGGATATGAGGCTTATGGGCCAGCTCAAGCATGGACTATATGCTGATGATTGCGAGGAAATCCATCCCGATATCATCAGACAATACTATGGAACTGCAGGAAGGCCTATTCAATGTGCACCCCATCAAACTGGAGCAGGTCACCCCTCAGATGAGGTATACTCAGCTTATGAATCTACTGATGAAGAATCAGAGGAGGAGTGGGAAGACATCAATGATTCAGATGGTCTAGATATTGATACAGAAGATCTGCAAGAGCTCCCCCAGCTCATCGCTGCTGATCATCATGCCCATTTCCACCATAAGCCTATTCATGTTCTAAAGCATGCTAGTCCATTTAGCTCTGCTGCTCTTCACAACACCTTTCATCAAGCCCTTGCCCAAGTACAAGAGGCAGAACACATTCCAGAAGGATTTGGTGTTTTTTTATATGAATGGGATGATGATGAATATCCTTCATATGAAATAATTCGGTCAGGAAGACAGGGGTCCAAAGAACTTTACATTCCCTTACCTGACTTCATTTGGCGACCCAGGGCAGTCAAATGGTGTCAAGCACTTGATGTTATGTTTAGGCTTTTGGAACTTGCTGATACCAATGTTGCATCTAGTAGTGATACAGCCTGATAGTACTACTGATGGTGCTGGTAATCATAATGGATCTGTAGCCAATTACAATAATAGTGTCTACACAGACTATCAATACTATATGAGCAAGCAGCTCAGTGGGCAAACAGCCTGACGATAAGTTAATAATATTGAGTTTGAAGTTATATGATATCTGCAGCCACAAATCACATGACAGGTAATGTGGTTGAATTTGATTATGACCAAGCACTTTCATACTACTACAATCTACAACCCATTTTCAAATTACCACTGTCTTTTCTCTATTATCAGTCACTCCTTTAAATTTTCCTGGTTAATTTTTCATATGGCTTCCAAGTGCAAGTGACAGGCCAGCAGCTCTCATAAAGCCCCATCTGCTTTAAATCTGCATCCTTCAACCTCAGAGTCTAAGCAAATGGACAACTCTCCAAAGTCAAGCTCAACACTAGCAGTCAACTCCATTCTGCAGGAATTGCTTGGCAGTTCAGCTGGTTCATCAACTACCTATAGAAAGGCAAATAGCGAGGCCAACCGAGGCTTAAAGTCTACTTCTCAATCATGCAGCAGGTCCAAGGCTCAGATGATTTCTAAAGTAAGTATCAGCATGTTTTAAAATGAGTTGTTACTGAGGCAAGTGGCTTTGAATGTGTATTTATTAGTCAAAGTCAGCTCGCCCTCTTGACTTCCAGTTTATAGCTGGTGAAATCATTTTTATTCCCTGTGGGACAAAACAGGTTGTTACAATTGTTGTACACCCTTATTCATTTCTTTCTTGATTATGTCACTACTGCCTTGTCGGCTGTACTCTTACACGGTCATATGACCTCGAACTTCTCCCACAGTCACTTGACTGTACGTTCATACTTTGTTCTCCATTATATTCTGTCATATTCTATTGACTCATACCTTCCACAATGTTCCGTTATGTTCCACTGACTCACGTCATTGTATACCATACATAGTTATCTGCTGTTTATATCTGCCTCAAGCCTGCCCTAAAGTCCCTATGTACTTTAGTATTTAAAGGCCTCTCTGTACTTGTAGATTCCTCACTTGAATCTTACTGGGTTTTACCTAGAACATCCTTCGCTAGAGCCTCTCAACTCTAGTCGTCATTGTGAAGTCGTCTTCTAAGTCTTAACACTCTTAAGTCTTAGTCTGAACACAATTATATTCAACTTAGCCAGTGTCGTCTTGCTTCACAGCATGAACCTGTCTTAGTTGTCTGACAACGTCGTATTCTTTTATATGTAAGGGCCCATTCGGCAGCCGTCCATTTCGTTTCATTTCATTTGTTTTGCGTGAATTTTGTTTTGGAGCGTGAAAACACCTGCTTGGCAGCACTGCCATGGTGTCACGCGATGGACTTGCTGCATACACGACGCACGTCATACAGAACTATGGGTGCTGGCCCATCCTTTTCCCTTACTCCTCACTGTCATTACTGGTACTATGCCCAACATTTCCTCCCCCGATTTCCCACCTCCAGTCAACAGGGAGAATGAGGCCTGTGATGAACCTACCATAGACCGGCCTGGGAAGCCCCCAAGGAATGCCAAATGGGCACCACGAGATGATGTGACTCTCGTCGAGTCTCTTAAAGCCTTTGCAGATGGAAACTCGGCCGATAATGGTACTTTCAAGTCTGCTGCCTTGCCAGAGCCAGAATCTTCTTTCTGTGGGTGTGGGTTGACTTATGAGAGGCTTTGAGTGCCTTTCTCTTCTGTGAGGATGAAGGGGCCATTGGAGATTACTTCACAACTGCATACTGATGGCTATCGACAATCATCTATCGTGTTGACGTACAGTGTGACCAGGTGTGACACCTGCATCTCATTTCAAGGTCCGAAACAGAAACAAATGAAATGAAATGAAACGAAACGGATGGCTGCCGAATGGGCCCTAAAGCGTTGATACGTTAGACAACCGCTGTTCTCTTTTGAACTGTTGTTCAATGAGCCCATCCCAGTCGTAACACAGGTGAGTAGTTAGTATTCTTATCACTATTTGCTGAGGTTACTGACTACTTTTTAGCCTAAGAAGATTTCGCATTCATATATTCCAAAATGCCAACTTCAGTGGAGGTTCAGACTCTTGAAGTCATGAGACTGGCAATTACAGATCATGTTGATGGTATCATCATCAGCAAGAACTGGTCTTTCATGCTCTTGGACCTAGAGTTTCACAAATTTTTCCCATGACTCTTCCTTTATCTCGATGCCTTGCCAAAGCTGCCAAATCCAGATTATGAGAAGCACTAAAATGAGGTATTTTGATATCTGCCCCAGTACTACCTTTGTGCCAAGGAGAAGCAAAGGATCATAATTCCTCCTGGTATTCAGTTCCCTGATGGGTCATCGGTGGCTCAAAATGCAAAAACAAGTAAGAGAGGTGAATTTCATGAGAATGTTGTCATTCTAGGTCAGTCCTCAGTTTGTTTGTATTGTACAGACTTACCAATCCTTGTTTCTTAGCCACTTGCCAAAGCATTCCATTGTCAGTGTTGCAAGAGTGGGCAAAATCCAAAGGAAAAGAGAAGATGCCTACTCTTTCATCTAGCTCAGCATACAATGATCTTACTGAGTCTGAGAGTGTATCTAGTGACTCAGAAGACAGCTCCACCTCATCAGAGTCCAGCTTATCAGAGCCCCCTCGTAAGATCAGATATCATCAAGGTATGGTACTTTGGTTTTGTTGATTGTGGTTGATACTCATGTCAAACTTTTCTGATCAGGATTGACAGGAACTGACGATGAGATCCTGCTGGAATCAGACTCTGAAAATCTATCTGAATCAGCCACTACAGTTGACTTAACTGCAAGTAATGATGAACACATTGGTAACTTCTTTAGTTCCTTTGAGTTAGATAATCATGAGGTTGTTGCCAAACCAGAGGTACCTGTGGAGGCTGACCACATCCCTTTGGAACCTGTCTCAACATCCCCACTACAGGCCTCTGTGTCTTTCATTATTGATCCTAATCTTGATAACCCTCCAACCTTGCAGGCCTCTGGGTCTTTCATTCTTGACCCCAGTATTGATAGTCCATGGGAAGGGAATTGTCTCTTTGATTTCTAGTAATTTGTGGACCTATTTTGTTTAACTCATGCCTATCACCAATTAACAGTACTGATTTATAAGTCTTCTAGTAGTATACTACATATTAAACTCAAGTATGGTCCAATAAAGAAATTTCTTGACATACAATTTTCAAAATTACATAGACTTTATTACATCTGTTTATATTCTGGTAATTGTACATGGTAACTGTCCCTTACTACAATGCTTTTAATTGATTTGTTTCTTGTAAGCTTGGTGGAAATGAGGTTTACAATCAAAAAAATTACAATTTGTTGAAATTTTGTTGTTGTTCACACTTTTGATTTTGGGGTGACACACTAGTTTTTGAGGGCAGCACACATTAGTTTCAGGACGACACACATTAGTTTTCAGGGTGACACAATTTCCTTTTTCAGTATCACACAAATAATTTTCAGGGGCACAACTTATTTTGGGGGGGCACAACTTATTTTGGGGGGGGCACAATAATATTTGTGCAGATTCAACAGCATATTCTAGGATACTTTGTGCACCCCAATATCATAACAAGCAGGGACCCTTTTGTTTGTACAGCTCCACCACTAAACAAAAGTGGTGAAGGGAACAAAATGAAATATGGCCCATCGATATGAAAGTAGCTGTAAAGTTGTCACATTTTGCTGGGAAGCCAAGTCCTCTGTAATGATTTGGATCATAACTATCTCATCATCACTTTTTGGGACACTTTATACTACGTGGCTAGTACTAAGGTGCGTGCCAGACATTCCCATCATTGAATTCACTAGCACATGTATAATGAGCCACTGAGTATGATATTGCTTTCCAGTAAACCATGCTCACTGCTGCATTGTTAACACTTCTCCTAGTTTTCTCAATCATGGGATTGCCCATCAAAGCTGCCAACTCCCCTATCACCATCCCCATTACCAGCTGGCTAAAGTTCTCCAATGGCACTAATAACCTAGTGGCACACAATGGAGCTCGTATACAGGCTCTTAGGGATCGCAGAAAGCACAGAAAATGTGTTCCTCTGATAAATGATCATACTATCTACATCATACCAGTTGACATTGGCAACCCCCCTAGAACCTGTAAGTTCAATACTGAGAAAACATGCAGCTGCTAATGTATCATTGAAGACAACCTGACTCTCGATAGCGGTAGCGCAAACACATGGGTTGGTTGCAGTAATCAGTACCAGTCAACCTCCACCAGCTCCTGCACTGACCGACCTATAGCAGTTACCTACCGTAATGGCTACTTCTCTGGTATGACATATAATGATATCATAAGTTGAAAATACTCACGACTGTCTATAGGAATTGAGTACATCGACACCATCACTGTCAGTCCTGGGCTCACCGTCGTCCAGCAGTCAATCGCTGTTGCAGATGATTGGGCTGAGGCCTATGAGGCCTATGACGGTATCCTTGGCATCGGGCCTGTTGCCTTGACACTGGGGGCCCTGACAAAGACGCTGGCAGAGCCGATCCCGACTATCACTAATAACCTGCATAATCAAAAAACCATTCCTAAGGACATTCTTGGTATTTTTTTCAAGCCCTATGGCGGTTTGATGTTAGAAACCACTGGACAACTCACCTTTGGCAGAACTGACTCTGCCTTGCACAATGATGAAATTGTGTACACATGAGCTACCTCAGCTCCTAGATCCATCCAGACTCATAGCAATTGTTTTCTTTCAGTGATATCACCCAGGAGGAGCCTGCATCGGACTTTTGGGGTATCAATCAGAGCATCATGTACGGCACCACAGAGATCTTAGAAACCGCCCCTGGTTTTGTCAGTTGTGGTGCCACCTATGTTTATATTGCCACCGGTGTGTATCTACTAGAGTGGAGTGAGTAATAATGGTCTAATCAGCTTTCGATAGAGGCCTATGAGCTGTACAAGGCTGCAATCGGTGGTGAATATGATGATGAAACTGAACTTCTTGTTATTTCCAAAGATCAGTACAGTGCCCTGCAGGAACTGAAGCTCATTATTGGTCCTGTATGTCAATTCTGTCAGCTCTCACACCCTTGTTCACCATTTCACACAGAAAACCTACATTCTCACCCCTGACGCCCAAATCTGGCCTCATTCTCTCAACACCCTGATTGGTGGTGAGGTGAATGCCATATATCTCATTGTTCATGACTTGGGCATGGACATTGGTGAAGGGGACTCTGACTTTATTAATGGCTACGTATTCATGCAGCACTTCTACACTGTGTTTGATGCCACCAACTCTCACATCAGTTTTGCTACAACCTCATTCACTGAGGCCACCACCAACTACTAGTAATGTGGAACTGTCAAAAGTATATGAGGGATCGTTTTGCAGATGCAAAGCAGCATATGGATTTGAAGGTTGTACATACTATGTACTCTTCTTAATCCACTGTGAGGAAGCACTGATGTATATACTTTAACATAACTCACACCATAGCACATGGGCAATGATACAATGTATTTCTGGTAGAATCAGCATTCTTATCCATCGTTATGTGCCCTCACATACCAGCATGAACATCATGACTGCTATACAGTCAACTCAGTTGTTTGCCTGGACAATCATAAACTAGGACTAGATGATAATATATGAAGTATGATTTGCTGCACATTCTGTCACAGTATCTGACATTCTCATTGACTCACTTCCTCCTCACTACATCCTATACATCAGGAAAACCACTGCCGACTGGTAGCAACTTGTAGCACAGCGCTTCTTTTGAATCGACCATAGCAACTCATAGCAGCCTGTAGTAGCTGGAAGGACTAAAACCTCCATACTGCCTCCAGGACTTTCAAACATGCCATAATCTATCCATAATTTTCATAAGTGATGATGATCAAGAGTTGATCATAATCTTTGTGGTGCAATAAGATGGTCATGATCACCATTCATGCTCACCACTCATTTTATAGTAGCTTTGCCAAGCTACCATCAAGGAATCCATAAACTTCACAAGCGATAGTACAGGCGCAAGAAATTACTGGTAACTGAGAATAGCATGAAAGGTCTCTTTATCTGCAAAGTTGTTCACATAGCACTCCCACCCTAGCTGCAAAATATTGTCACAGTTCATGCTCACTGATACCTGTTGACTGAACTCCAGAATTAGCTCAATAACCTGATGGACACTTTCCTGAGGTACTATGTCACCCAAGGCAGTGTTGTTTGATTGAACATGCCAGTGAATGAAGAACATGTCAGTCACAGGTGTGGGAGTGACAATACGAACATCATTGAAGGTGTTGAATAATGAGTGCAAGAAGTTGAAGAACTTGATATGGAGGAAAGGCTGGTTTAGATAAGGGGCTTCAGTAATAGGCTGGAATATAAATTTGACTTGGACAACAGCATAACCTAGCATTCTGTGAGAATTGAAGAGGCTACAAACAAAAAAATTGCACATACATTCAGATGCTGCTAGGGAAAGCAGTTCCCCACTTTTATGAGCAATGAGGACAGTGTTTCCTCTGCCAAATGGCATCAAGGCGCTTGGTGGTGGCGCCTGTATGGTCTGAGCTGGACTAACAATATGGCTATCTTGAGTGGAGCACTGCTGCATGCAGAAATTTAGCCAAACAAGAAGGTGATCAAAGGAAAGGGAGCAAAAATTGCCTTCCATTGTGCTTGAGGTAAGATCTACCACAGATCAGATCACCCAGTGCTGGATGGAGATCAGGAATGTGAAATAGTTGAGATGCTTCTTCAATAGATAGGCAAGGATGATGTGGATGGATAGTAAGCTGGATTGCAACAGAATCATCAGAAGAAATATGAGAAGGATCTTTGGTGAACAGAAAAATGATTGGTTTGCTGGCACTGACATACTGCTCATCAGGGAGAACAGTCGAGATCCAGGTTGCTTCAGGATAATGGAGAGCCATTGTGTTTGCTTCCTGAGACATTTTGTATACTAAACTTGCCCCTTGTGACTTCAGAACTGTGTAGAGCTGAAAGAATTGAAGTTTTTCCTGTTGATCAAGAAAGCAACAGCACTGACCATGGAAATCCTTGTGGTTGGTCATGCAGTAAGGTCATTTCACATGGGTAATGTGACAGTGCTTGGTGATATCACTGCTCCATTGATATGGGGCACCCATCGCACAAGTGCTGCAGACAATGTGCTGCATCAACTCCAGTTTTGGGATTTTGAAATGATTAAGGGGACTGTTCTTGCCATGGCGACCACCAGCTGTTATGATTGAAACTTTGTAGTGGTGAAACTCATGCAAGGCCTCAGTTAATGAGTGCAACATTTTGTCATAGAGGAAGAGATTCTGAGCTTGAAAAATAAATTCTGTAATAGCACATAGTGCACATGCAACATCATCAGGGACAGCACCAATGATCATGGCAGGAAGGAGCTTCTTGAGGTCTCGATGATCTCAACCACTTAGCTGCTTCAGTGTGGATACACCATTTGCCCAATGGCATACTTCTACTTGAGGTTGAAGAACTGAGAGTCGCTGATTGAGTTCCACTCCCCCTATGATGTTTACAGACCAAGTGATAGGGTGATCAAAGAAAAACTTGTGCCATTGATGAAGGGCATCTGGCATTGAAAAGTGGGATGGGCATGCATTGCCCCAGTCCATCTAGTATGGCTCAACTACACCATTCAGATGCAGCAACTGACATGCCTTGTAGAAGGATGCTATATTGCAAGGGTCAGAAATAGTGCAGGCCCTTTCAATAGCGTTAAGAGTGTGAGAGTGAGTTCAAGGAGAGTGTGGAAGAGGGTTTCTGAATTGTACAGAGACAGCAAGGGAAATTGGTGAATGCTTCAAGGCAGTGCATGCAATGAGAAGCTTCTCAGGGTAGTCAGCTATCCAGGCAACCAGGGGCATATGGATCATATGCAGATCTCCTCTTGGGTCTGACATAATGCAGCCATTTTAAAATTATGCATGACAATTGAAATCACAAAGTGGTAGACTTGCGCAGATAAAATTGAGTGAATAGGCCTTGAGACCTCAAGAAATTTAGAGATTGGGAGGTAAGCAACCAAAGTGAATGCATATGATGTTGCTTTCATATGAACACCTGCATGGATATTAGTGTGTGAGATCAACAGGGGATGCATCTCCTTGTTTCTGGTGCTGATTGTTAGAGGTGTCTTATCTGAAGCACCAATCACACCAATGAATGAACAGCCTGGAGGAAGCTTATCCTGACAACTCATCATTAATACAGTGAGACTCGGCATCAGTGGGTGTTGCCCACCTGTATCTCCCATGCATGATCAGCACTCATAAACTCTCCATAAGCTCATTGTCTATCTGGGCCCTCAAATTCTCAATACAGCTGAAAATCCATGCAAGGCGTAAAGACTGGGTTGGTGAAAAGATGCTTAATGACGTCCAGACCATCCCTCCAATATAGCCACAATGGTGCTTTCATCTTGTAGGAACTAACCTTGATTTGCTGGTGGTACCATTGAGGAACCTCAGGTAGTCCTTTAATCTGAGCTCATAGATCTTTAGCCATATTGAAAGAGGGCGGATTATTCTTAGTCTACATATCATTAACACACTGGTATGAAGAATGATGATTGGGAACTTATGTGCTGGAGGTGGAGATAGCCATCAATTTCCTTTTGCAATAAAGCCCCCCCAGAAAGCCAGCATGCCAGCTCAAACTCTAACTTTGATGCAAAGGGATAGTGTAAGTTTTCCGTATTATGGATATCAGCATGTTTGTCATTGTCCATTCACTGAAGATGATTTTGTCTGCCAGGTTTGGTGATTAGTATATTAAGGTGATATTCCCTCATTGTGCCAGGATGTGCACCTGCAGAGGGATCTACAGATACAAGAGGGGCATCACATGTTGAGCTTGCCACAGGGTATTTGGCATATAGCATTGTGGGTTCTTTGACATCATCTAGGGGATCAAAGTCTTTATGCATGCTGAGCTTCAGTTGCTGTTTGAGTAAGAGATATATACCATTTTGCTCTATTTCTGGGTTGTCAATATATTTGTCTTCTGAGAAACGACTGTGTTCCCCAAAGTCTGGAATGATGCCTTGGACAACCCTTTGACCACAGAGAACAGAAACTGACAGATGATGAATAACATCACTGCTATTTACAAATGTATCTGTGCAATTGGGACACTAAAATGTATGCCCATCATTAGTTGAATAAGGTACATCAAAAAGAGACAGAGACTTGCTGATGAATCCTGGAGTTGAGGAGTGCCCATATAAATACAAATGAGTGGCTGTCCAAGTCTGCTGGATTTGATAGGTATTGTCCTTGTGATTGTCCTCTCATCATCATTGTCAAGTGTTCAGGATCAATCAAAGGGAGTACTGAATAACTCACCTCCTAGATGTCAACTGTCTTTCCAGCATTGTCACCATGTATCAATGGTTGCTTCATTAGCTGTCTTCCCAGCATTGTCAAAAGATGGCATCGAAAGGGTTGCACTGCTATCCATCCTCTGCTGGTACAGTTCTGACAATGATGAGGGTACAGTGCAGAGTATTGCTGGACTTAGCAAAATTCTAATGAATCAAGCTCTTGTAGGAGTTTCCTATCTATCAGGTATCACAATCAACAAACAAGTACCTTGCATGCTATTGAAGAATTACATGCCCTGCACAAGCAGCACTGGTAGCTCAGTTGTGTCAGGGAGCACTGGGTCTTTCAAGAGTCTAAGGTATGTTTATTATCAAAGTGGGACTCATGCACTTACTTTGCACTCCAGTGTTTCATCCCAGTCGCCTCCCACTTCTGAGGCACCCAATAGCTCTCCTATTTTGAGGAGTAGCTCTTCCATTTTGAAGAGCAGCTCCAGTGTTTCATTGCCTCCAACATCTAAGGCACCTAGTAGCTCTCCCATTTCAAAGGGTTGCCTAAAGGCTAGTCTAGTGACCCCAAACAAGCATAATAGGTATGTTTATTCAGTGAGCATTGCTTCTGTTCTACATGGCCATTCACACCAAGAACTTGAATTCCAGTGTTTTACTGCCTCCAGCCCTTGGCCTTCAGCCCGACAGTACCTTATCCATTGAGGACAACATGGCACAGATAATAGATAACAGTTCTCCCATTGTAAAGTGTCATACCTCCTACTCCAAGGCTGATTTTCCAGCGACCCCAATCAATGCTAGGTCTGTTCAATTTTATTATGAATAAATAAGTGGTATTCACTATGACACCTCAGAGTATCCACTGTTGGATCACTAGCTCCCATGGACACTCCCATGCACAAAGCACCAGCTAGCTTTCCCGTCCTGAGGAATAATTACCTGAAACCAAGTAGCCCCCCCATCCTGAGGGGTAGCTCTCCCATTTCAAAGGTTTTACCCCTCTTTACCACCATGTTGGATGAGGGTAGCCCTAACATGCATAACTCTCACAAGAGGCCACATCAGTACAGCCTGCTCCTGGAAGATAGACCTCCAGACTGTGAGAACATTCCCATGAAGAAACCTAAGTTATTGCTCACAACAGTATGTTGCTTTCACCTGAACAAAAGCAAAAACTGATGCATGTCTTAGTTCACTTGCAACCGATCCTCTGAATCTGAGGTATATTTTAATCAGTGCATGCTTGAGCTTTCTCATATCAGCCGCCAGACTTTTGCTGCTAAGATGGAATATCAGCACCTACGCGCTGAAGAACTTGAACTTATCACATCCTTGATAAAAGATAAAATGGAGGAATCTCAGGCGCATGTGACATGGGCTGATTTGCAGATAGTTTCACTCCAGAACAGTCTGCATGATGCGGGCATTGCTGTTATTGGTGACAAAGGGAGAAAGGATGCAAAGAAGGTGAACAGATATAGCAGGGTGTTCCCTATTCATGGACACCATGAGGTTGATGACAGTGGTGACTCATGTGGCTCTTTGGTTTCTTCAGGATGCAATGGCAGTGCCAATGATGATAAGTTGAAGGCAAGTGAGCAGTCATAGTATTATTTGCAAGTAGCTTGTCCATCACTCAATCCCCAAGTCCTATTACTCTTATCTGACCATTCATAGATCACAATTGTTTACATACCATGTACATATATACTTTCACTGTCAGTGCAGTTATAAGAATATGAATTTGTCTTCTGATGGCAGCTGGCTGTTATCTCAATGTAATCATACCCTATCTGCAAGTACTACATTGCACAACTCCGACTCATACTACCTTGTGCAGCGATCAATAAAAGGGTGTCAATGGGCCTGCCTATTTAATTTGGAGCTGAGCCAATTGCGTGCTCATTTGTCTGCCCTATGAACCTGGTGAGCCATGGTTTTATTTAAAGGTGAGTGTTCAGTTGGGTAGTTTTGAGTTAAACTTCTTCTAACATGCCTCATACTGGCAGTGGGCATGGGCACAGCAGTGCTATGTCTGGCATGCAATCCTCCATCAATGAACATGGGCTCTGACCTCAGTCAGTTCCCCCTTCCAACCAAACTCCTCCCAAGCAACCCACAATGAGTCTGCCATTGCAACAGATCAATGAATCGCTGTGGGCAATATGATTCATGTATGTATGCTCTACTTTACTAGTATTGTTTCTTCTACTAACAATAATTCAAGACAGAAGGCCCTGCCATCAATACCCTACAGCAACATCAGTTATCTTGTCACACTCAGTTGCCACAACAAGAATGGCTCAGACCATGTGATCCCATCCTCATACATCCCCAGCCAGCATACATCATCGAGGACATCAATGAGCACCATGTCACTAGATGACCTTGATGACAATGGCACCTGTTCACAGCATGCGAGGCAGGGATCATGACGTGATGCATTGAAGCCCTCAAAGATTGGATTTTACAATGAGCAGGACAAGGAGAACATCTACTTAGCTCAGAAAATCATGGCGCTTGACATGATCCTTGAGACTAGTTGGGAGGACAATCACAGTGCACTGGAGGACATCACTAGAGAATGCCTGTCCTCTGCATGTGCAAGGAATAATCATGGTATGTGTTTTTTTATTCATCATCTACGAATACTTACATGTATATAGTTACTGAAGCTACTCTAGGGGTCCTCAAGCTTGTCATGGACGAATTGCCAAACATATGAGGCAAGTTGGTTCAAGAAGCCGAAGGGTGCCTACCAGCCCTTGGCCTTTAGCCTGACAGTACCTTATCCATTGAGGATGACATGGTGTAAAGACTACAATCTAGCTAGAGTGATAGCAGGCTACCACCTAGACTAGTATATGTCAAAGTCTGCCTAGCTGCTATACTTGCAGTGCAAGAATGTTCAACCTGAGGGAGATGCTAATTGGATATAGTCCAAGTTGCCTAATATAGCATGATAGGGGCCAATGATAGCAAGAAAGTTGCTAAAGTTGCCGAGATAGTTTCTGAGGGTAGCACAATGTATGCTAAAGCTGCACGTGGCATGGGAAAATATTACTAAGCAGTGGTGAAGCGGTATAGTGGTATAGTGAGGGTATTGTGTGCAGCAGGATAAGGATTTTATTATGATTTTTGATAATGATTGTATTTTGTATAAGGATTAAAAACTATACTGAAAGATAATAGTGACTTCTCCTACCGAGTGTACAGTAGAAGGGTAGTGAAGTATGAGTCTTGGTAGGTAGGAAATTATATACCTAAGTAATAGCTATGGAGATGGAAGGGATAGGAAACCATGCAGTAGACATGTAATAAGGATGTACTACATGTTACAAAACATCAGGCAAGGAAATTTACGTACCAGCAAGGCTAGGTGGACATAGGATGGAATGGAATTGTTGAGCCTTTAGGTTGCCTAATGGGTCTCGGCAAGTTACTGGAGCTGTGCATGGCATAGGAAAGTTGCCATAGGGTGGCTGCTAAGCAACAATAAGGCTGCCAGAGCTCAGAACAGAGCTGGAGATAGGGGTAATGCAGATAAAATGGACTCGGTAAGGGATGGAGAGCCTGAGGGGTATGGATAATGATAGGAAAATACTTCAGGCTTGATACCTATATGATAATGGGGTCATACAAGCCTATAGTGAGTTTGACTGTCATAACAGCATGCATAAGAGAGCATTTGGAGGCCATATTGAATGAGAGGAGCATGCACACCTATTTCCTGCATAGATGGGATGCCATGCACATGAAAATGCTTGTGTTTTTGGGCAATGTTTACTGGAACTTACATGAAAGCTTTTGGTTTGGGCAAAATTTGCCCTTCCTCTATGATCCAGCAGCAAGAGCATGGATCTTGACACCCTCATGGTTCATGTATGAGTTGATGGGTGCTGTGGTAAGTCTTTTCATCAAATGTTTCTTGGGCACTGACTCATTTTTACATGACACTAGTTATATTGCACCATCTGCCATGCTGTGACAGGTAGGCTATCCAAGATGAAAAATGTCTTACAATTTTTGACTCAAGAGTTTTGACCTGTTGCAATTGGAATCCACAATACAATGAATCAATATCTGAATAAGCCTGAGCTTGACAAGGGTGAGTTCTTACCCCAGATGACTGCTCACCATGCACAATGCCTGTAAGTGTGTGTGTGATGCCTCAAAATAATATATTGATGTTGTATTCACAGCAAAGCTCTCAGGTCTCATACTGGGGAAGGATCTCCCACCAAAAACTATAGCATCTATGTACCCTCGTTGTTATCAGAACTGTATCAGCTGAGGATGGATAGCAGCACAACCCTTTTGACACCATCTTCAACTTCCTTACCATCACTGGCATACCCCAGAAATGCCACAGCCTCTTCTTTGTCTGCATTGTCCAGGACATCTTGGTACCCACAACACACTGCACTACAATTGCCTCAAGATGAGCACTATGCACCATATGTCCCTGATGATGGTCATCACACAGGTCATGGCAAAATGCCGTGGTGTCAGCAACCCCCAAATTACATATGGCAAAATTCAGAGTCACAGGCTAAAGAATCTGAGGTAGCATTACATCAAGGTGATAGGCCATCATCCATGCAGGATGATAATGATGATGATCTGTATTTCAATGTGGCAGGTTCAACAAGTGCCCTGGTGGGTTGGGCAGGAAACTACACAGGCAGTTAGGGGCCATCAGACTTACCATAGTGTTTCTTACTTCATCAGTACCAACAGTAATAGTAATTCTGTATCATTGTCGCAGTTGAATTATTAAGCTCAGGTTGTTCAGACATTCAAGTGATCATCTCAGGCTTATTGATTATCAGTGCACTAGTAGTAGTACTATCTCATATAATCGGCCACATCTACAAAGCAAGTAAGTACCGCTTAAGTCTCATTTTTCTTTGCCAACTTTCAAGAACATGTTAACTCTAAAAGGCTTAGTGCTACAGTGTAAGGCTAGGGTGAATTTGAAGGGGAAAAGAGAACAGAATGTGATAGATAAGAGACATGTTAGTACATAACATGAAGATAGATAAGGCTAGGCTTTAGAGACAAGGACTTTCTAGGAGGCTTTCAGTCTTTCTTGGAATGGGGATCTCATTGCAGGATTGCTGTCCATGACTGTTCACTTGGCTTTCCTGTTTCTCTGCTGTAGATATGAGAGTACATGGGTGGTATATATAGTGAAAATAGTAAGGGTCCTCAGTGATGGATGAGCCGAATGATTATGCGAAGACAGAGGCACCAGGGAGTGGCATTGCAATTGACAAGGTAAAGTGGAATGAAGAGAAAAAGAGTATGAAAATTTGAATGAGTGACAGTAAGAGTAACGAGAGTTGCGTAGCATGTGGTCGGTCTCAAACGTTCTTGATTTGAAGCATGGTCCAGGCATAGAGGACTTCTGGTCCTTACAACAGCTACAGCCTGCTACTACTTGCTTCTGTAACAGTCAATCGTTACCCAAGCAGAATCTGCTACCATGCTTCTGCTAGCTATGAAGCACTTCATAGTGCAGGATGTCCCACTGATGTAGCCTAACAGTGTGATCATGAGAGCTAGTGGCTATGCAAGTGTCTTTGGTCATCACTATAATGCTTTCAATGAGATTATTTGTGTTGTGATGACAGGCAAGCAAAGAGGGGGAGAAGAGTCTAGAAAGACAAGATACAATCTCAGTCTCTGGTCAAGAACTCATTATTAACATGTGCACTACCTAGAAAGACAAGGTGTGCTATGGCTGACTTACAGGAACTAAGTACTTACATCTCAGTCTCTGGTCAAGAACTAAGATGTTTGTGTCTCTTGGGTGCTTGGTTTTATAGCAGGTAAGTAAGGAATAAAAATTAAACATAACTTAAATTGCATATGTCTCAGAAGCTTGGCCAATGTCAGTGTGCTGCATCTCATTGGCCTTTTGTGGCTTGCGCTTGTACCATGTTCCTCAGCTTCTTCTCCTTGTGCCTTGCTTCTCAGATTCTTCAGCCATTGTCTTCTCTTCTCTTTCTGGATCATTGGTGTGACAGATCTGCTAGCACTGGAGCCCCTTCAGTGAATTCACCCGTCTCAGATGGCCAGCTGAGCATGACAATGTACCATTGGGGATGGGCCAGCTGACATGGGCTGATGGTGTTACAATCGTGTGTGCCCCTATACTTTTTATCTCATTTGCCTTGTATTACTGCAAATCATGACTCATACAACTTGGTTGTTGTAACTATGTGGCACTGCCACATCATACTTTACCTTTTATGTTTCCTTGTCACTTCTTACTCACATGCTTACCACATTAGGATACATACTTATGTTCTCATCTTGGTCTTAGTCTGTGTGCACATATTGGCCTATTTAAGCACAGTGTATTGCTTGTAGATTTCTTACTTTAATCTTACTGGGTTTTACCTGGAATCTCCTTTGCTAGAGCCTTGCAACTCTAGTCATCTGAATCATATTTCTAAGTCTTAGCACTCCTAAGTCTTAGTCATCAACTGAACCCTTGATCTCATTGTACTTGACTTAGCCAGTCTTGTACTGTGACCCTGTACTCGACTTAGCTAAGTCCTGTATATGAACCTTTGCTCTTTTGCATTGGTATAGATTATGAATAACCATCGCTCTCATTGGAGTAGTTGTATTGTGACCAACCCCAGTCATAACAGATGGCCATAATTGTACCATGATATAGGAGTGGGCTGAGTGAATGTGTGTACCTGAGACAGTTGGATGAGCCAGGGGTATCTATTATAACCCATAGTATAGGAATGTGGTAGTATATAGGATGTTATAATTGGTGAATCTGGGCTATATTGGAGATGAGTGGGCCGGGTGAATGTGTACCCAAGGCAAAGGGATGGGCTGAGGGTATATAACATAGACAGCAGTATAGGAATGCACTAGTATATAGGCTATTATGAATGGTAAATCCAGGTCACAATGCAGACAAGTGGACCAGAAGAATCATATGTACCAGAAATTTGGTCACATTCACCATCCAGTAGGCATGTCACCAGGTGTGCATTCATAATCTTACAAGCATTTCATCCAGTAAATTAATCATCAGGTCAATATATGATCCAGGAATCTACAACCTGGTGAGTATTTAGCCAGTGTATACAGGATCTGGTACACTACCCAGTGATATCTGTACATACTGGGTATCTGGTGTGACAGTTAAACTCGCTGTAGGCTTGCATGACCCTATTATCATATAGGCATCAAGCCAAAAGTATTTCCCTATCAATATTCATACCCTTCAGCTTCTCCATCCCTTACCAAGCCCATTTCCCATGTGTTATCCTTATCCCTGGTTCTGTTCCAAGCTCCAACAGCCTCATTGCTGCTTAGCAGCCACCCTATGGCAACTTTCCCATGCTGCATGCAGCTCCAGCAACTTGCCAAGACCCATTAAGCAACCTAAAGGCTCAACAATTTCATTCTGTCCTATGTCCACCTAGCCTTGCTGGTATGTAAATTTCCCTGCCTTATGTTTTGTAACATGTAGTACATCCTTATTACATGTCTACTGCATGGTTTCCTATCCCTTCTGTCTCTGTAGCTATTACTTAGGTATATAATTTCCTACCTACCGAGACTTGTACTTCACTACCCTTCTACTGTACACTTGGTAGGAGAAGTCACTATTATCTTTCAGTATAGTTTTCAATCCTTATACAAAATACAATCATTATCAAAAATCATAATAAAATCCTTATCCCACTGCACACAATACCTTCACTATACCACTGTACCACTTTACTGCTGCTTAGTAACATTTTCACATGCCATGTGCACCTTTAGCATACATCATGCTACCTTTGGAAACCATCTCAGCATCTTTGGCAACTTTCTTGCTATCATCAGCCCCTATCATGCTATTTTAGGCAATTCAGACTATATCCAACTAGCACCCCCCTCAGGTCAAATGTTCTTGTCTTACAAGTATAGCAGCTAGGCAAGCTTTTGACATATACTAGTCAAGGGGGTAGTTTGCTATCAGCCTAGCTAGATTGTAGTCTTTACACTGGGCATGTACTACCTGTACACACTGGGTATCTAGGCATGTACACCCTGTATATACCTGGTATACACAGGTAGTGAATACCCAGTATACACAGGCAGTACATACCCAGTATTCACCACCTATACATACCAGGTATGTACTACCTGTATATACTGGATATTCATCACCTGTGTATACCAGGTATATACAGGGTGTACATGCCTGGATACCCAGTATGTACAGGTAGTACATACCCATCTCCACCTATCTACAGCTTCTGGAAGTGTTCACACAGGCTATGCAAGTCAACTGTATAATTATGCCACAAACTGTCCTATACACATTGAAAGCACAACACAATGTTTACTGCTATAGACCACCAGTAAAGATACTGTAAAAACCATGTATGCTAGTATTACTTGTGCCCATCACTGGAAGAATTCTTGGCATGCCTAGTACTCACAGACCAACCTTGGTGTGATTGAGGTCCAAATGACCAATTTGGCAAAGGAGCTGAGATGGACTGACCATCTGCTGGCACATTTGATGGCCCAGTGAGTAATGTGCAAATGGCACTAGTGGATGGCATAGATTCCATCACAACAGTGGGAAGTGGCACTGAAAGTGCACCAGCCAGATCAGTGAGTGAACCAGATTGACCCATGGTGGGGACTGGATTGATAGTGGAAGCAGAGGCAGATGTTGGGGCCTTGCACCTTGTGACTGGTGAGCCATCACTACCAGGGTGTGGATGAGTTGAAAACACATCAGGAGTGAAAATATTGTTGGTGATGGAATGACCCAAGGCACTGATAGAGCTAAACTTTGGGAATATGGGGGAACTGGAGATGATAATGGGTGGTGGATTGAATGCAGGTGGAGTTGAGGCAGTTGCTGCAGTGCTCCTTGGGTTGTCCCTGAGGTACTGAGCAATACCACTCACCTGAAAGGCCAAGTGATCCACCAGTCTTCTCTGGGTACCCAATTAGTCTGTATAGTCAGCCTGCAGCTGGTTGATGTGATTGGACAGGTGATTACAAACTATGTCATCATGTGTGTGAAGCTCCTGCATGTCAATTTGAATTTAGGCCAACATGGCCTCCATTTCAACATTAGTTAGAGGGTGGGTGCTGTCATCCATGGGCTTGATCCAGTGATCTGGAGGAAAATCATTAGTGGATGCCAAAGGTGCTGCATCTGGAGCAGTACTAGGAAGACTGGTGCTTGTCCCTGCAGGAGGATTGTCCAGCATCTTGATATCAACAGCCAGTTCCTCTGGGATGGGAGCAGGTTTCTGAGTATTGATGTCTGAAAGGATCAATTAATAGACAGACAGCCAGAAATACAATACTCACCTGTGCCTTTAGAATTTTTACCAGTCTTGTCTTTCCTGGTGGTCTTGGAGTGAGTGGTGATGGGGGCAACTGGTGGTATGGGTGTAGGGTAGGGCCAGTGGGTGTTGTGTGTGTATCCAGCTGCTCTGGCCAGATGCATCTCATCCTCCTGTTAAGACCATACTCAATAGGTAAGAGATCTGGAGGGCTTTGGCCTCAGTTCATACACTGTGCCCCTTTCCCAAGTATTACCCCTTATTTCAGAGGAGTGATATTCGTCCGAAGATCTGGAAGTGTTTGCATGACAGATCCGAAGGTATTGGATATGATATGTCTGAAAGGTATCTGGAGCATATGGATGGATTCAAGATATAAGACTAGTATTGGACAAGGTCTGAACTAGAAACTAATGGATATGGACTACCAAAGGTAGAGTCAGAAATGTAGACTTTAGGAATCAATCCTAAGTCTCAGAAGATACTAGAGCTAGAAGAGGCTCAAGTTTGGAGGAACGGAATGAGCAGAATCTAAGATGATATTCGAATCAAGGTTCTATAGAGTTGTACATGCAGTTTATATACTGTAGGTAGCTAGTACAGATAATCAGCGAGTCTGGGACCAGGGGGCTATGCACAAAGTATAACGGAAGTCTATTAGTAAATACACAGCAGATCAGTAAATGCAGGTTGGATATGAAACACAGGTAACAGATCAGTAAGCAGGACAGGAATATACACAGCCAGGATACCAGTACAGGTGGATCACCAAAAGGGGATAGAAGCAAGTATGCACAGTGGACTTAGAACATGAGAAGCTAGGGCTTTCAGATGAGTGATCCAGATCGGATATGTGGTCCAGACAGAAGTGGAATTGATCAGATCTGATTGGATCTGAGATCAGATGTATGGGATATGACACCTCCACTTATTGCAGAGGGTGCAAGTATGGGCAATGCTGCCCCTTTTGTTCATCCAGGGCTCACAGTCCACCTTCATCAAGGTACACCTCTTGCATGGCAGGAGAACTGAACCAATGGGCCTCTTGACATGGGTTTTCATTCACATCTGGTACAGCATGAACATCTGGACCAGAGGCCTTTAGACATGGGCTTTGGTCCAGATCCTATTTATAATGTTCTGGCTCAATCAAGTAAGTCTTATGATTTTGAGATTGCACTGTTAAATGTCAATTCAGTAAATTCTGAACCAGAGTGAATGCCTTTGGACATGGGCTTTGCAACAGATCCAGCACAGGATCTTGCACATTCATGTATGTTTCATGATTTCTTTCTTGTTTATTTGTACAGTTCAATATGAATTCAGTGTATATTCAATCAGAAGATAGGCCTTTGGATATGGGATTTGAGGTGAATCCAGTATAGGTTGATCTGGATCAGTCAAGTAAGTGTTCTCATTATGTCTTTGCATTGTTAAATGTGAATTTAGTGGATCTTCAAATGGACATGGGATTTGAGATGCTCCATCCAGTTCATCTGGTACAGCCAGTACATGTTCATCTGTATCAGTTGTGTAGGTCTTGTCACTGCATGAAATTTACATTGCTCATTTTTAAAATTCAGCCATGGTTGGGGAACCACAACCCATTGAATTTGTGATTCAGTGGGTGGTAGGTGATTTGCACCTGGCAATACACTGGTTGGAGATAGAAAGGGCTCATGGTACAATGTCAGCGGAAGAAGCCTCTGCCCACCAGGAAGTTCTTCAGTCCACCAATAAGTTATTGTTGGCATTTCAACTGATATCAATATACCAACTGTCTACATGATATATATGTGGCCACTACTCTCTACTCCTTGTATAGTACATGCAATGTTTCCCAATTATTACCTGCTTTGCATGTAATTCACTTTATAAGATACCTTTGTAGTTCTCATAGACCGCTTTGGCTCCAGATTGTTGACTTGAGCTTCCTGTTGATTGGTTTTCTTACCAGTGACCTGTGTTGTGGAAGGAGATGTTGGTTTGGGTGAAGGGAATTTTTGACTCTTCTTTATCTGAACAGCTGAGTTAGGACCAATTGTGCAACTCCTGGAGGCATTGTGTGAAAGTAGTGGGACTGTAGGATGGTTGTCTTTATATTGTTTGGCCAGTGGGCAAGAATCTTCCTCTGAATCAGAGTGGATGGCTCTGCCCTGCTTTCTGACTAATTTGAACTTTGAAGGTAATGATTGGACTCCTTCATTGCCTTCACCTTCATCACCATCCTCACCCCCACTACATTCAACCTGTCTGGTTGGCTTCCCAGATAACTTTCTGGTCGACCTGCTGGTTTGTTTTTTAACTGGATTCCTGGTCTTTGCTGTCACTAGAGTGCATGTCAATTTGAACTTTGAAGGCAGTGATTGGACTCTTTCATCCTCATCCTCTTCATCACCATCCTCACCCCCACTACTCAATCCTGTTCAACCCATCTGGTTGGCTTCCCAGATGACATTCTGGTCAACCTGCCAGTTTGTTGTTTAACTGGTGTAACAGTCCAGCTGGTGCTGGCCATGTATAGGTTCATTTCCATAATCATCTAGCCCCTATCCCACATAGCACAACCACCTCTAACCCTACTGTTATCAATATATACAGTTACCAAGGATACCACATGCTTACTGGTTACTGCACCAAAATGCTGAGACACGTTCCACAAGCCAATGCCCATCTAATGCCCATGCCATACCCACTAGTTCCATTTGGTGTGTAGTATATTCTCATCTACTGCTGCTAATCCCATGGCAAGCCTTATTACATGTAGAATGCATGCTGCAGTACCTGCAGTACTATTACATATCACTATGGCTAAGTTTCACTAACTCACTACTGCCCTCACCTATCAATTCTGTTTATTCATGATGCATGATAAAAGACAGCTGACTTCTCCTACATATGATACTCCCCTTTTACCATACATTCAGTAGAAGAAGTCACCTCTTACCTTCGGCATACAACTCGTGCACTGGAGTATACATTCATTATATTATACATTGCATTGCTCATTAGATGGGATCCCCATACCACTACTGCTACCACTATTTGAATATATCTTCTTTGAAATATATTATCTCTAAAATCTTTGACAGTCTCTGCCATCCCACTATACTCATCGCTATCATCACTGCTATTGTTGCTATCATTGTAATCTTGCCATCACTCTTCACTTAAGCTTCACTGTCCCTCAGCATATATTGCTATCATAGTCATCAGTTCACACTATCACCCCACTCATCGCTAGCGCTACTCTTGGTACCATTGGTATCACCGGCATTGTCAGTACTCATCATCCTCAGCATGCATTAGCATCAGCATTAGTGGTCTTCACAGTGCTAACAGTGGCAATGCTACCACCACCTTCAGCATCATCTAAATGTAGTATCATGCATCTCACATTAGCAGTTGGCAGGATATATTCACCAGCAACCCCTTGGGTCAAATGTTCTTGTCCTACAAGTATAGCAGCTAGGCAAGCTTTCGACATATACTAGTCTAGGTGGTAGTCTGCTATCACACTAGCTAGATTGTAGTCTTTACAACAGGTCTTTGTCACTGTATTATGTGGGCACTGGCCATGTATAGGTTCATTTCCATATTCATCTAGCCCCTATAGCACATAGTGTGACCACCCCTAACCTCACCACTATTGCTATATACAGTTACCAAGGATACTGCACACTTGCCAGTTACCATACCAAAGTGCTGAGCCATGTTCCACAAGCCAATGCCCATTGAATGCCCATGCCATGCCTACTAGTTCCATTTGGTGCATAGTATATTCCCATCTGCTGCTACTAATCACATCACAAGCCTTATTACATGTAGAACACATGCTGCAGTACCTGCAGCACTATTACATATTACTATGGATAAGTTTTGCTTACTTGCTACTACCCTTACCTATTGATTCCATTTACTTACTCCCTCAATGCATTATTCAAAACTTCACTGTGTCCTTGACATAGCCCATGCCAACTTGAAGGTAATATTACCTGGAGTTTAAGCAGCCACTTCAGTAAGTGTGTAGTATCTTTTGTCATCACAATCCTCAATTCAGCAATGTATCACGTAAATGCTGAGTGGTGGTATAATATCAAGCACACATGCAACCACCCAGTTTTCTGTTCCCTCCAATTCTCTCACAGCATGACCCTAGTCTCGAATGATCCCAGTTGGTGGCCATACATCAATTCATATTGTATTTCCAGCTATTTTATAGGTTCATGGAGCCAGTTGCATGATGTTCGTGATAATTCAATTATTTTTGGCTGCAACATTGCAGTTGCTGCCTATGTTGGGTTAATGTACGATTGGGGTGAGCAAACTCAAGTGTGAAAGAACCACCAACATCCTTATCTAAATAATTTCAGTACTCACGTTCAAACAAGAGGTAGCTCCATCCATTACTAGATCAGCTGTCTTGCTAAGAATGTTTTCACAGGTTGAATTGGTCTGGGTAAGCAGACTCTCACTTGTCAAAAGAACAATGTGAAAATACTGCAACTAATTTGCGACAGAAGCAATGCTGGTCCCTGACGACCATTCTGTATCTTGTTGTATGTGGCCTGTGTATTTAGCAAGTTGAGCTGACTTCAAAGTATCCTAGGTGCGCTATGGTGGAATGTTTCATGCTGTGTACGTCTGGAAGGCTAAGCAATTGGTATTGTGTCCATTACTCATCTCTTGTAATCAGGATTGGCATATCATGTGTCCTTCCATTTATTGTAATTGTATCTTCTGATCTATGACATACAGTCGCTCTTCCAACATTTTCGACAACAGATGCAGTGAGCATTTCACACTAATGTGTTCCACTCCCATCCAAAGAACTGAACTACCATGTAGGGGTGAGTGAGATTCTTGAATAACTGGTCAGTTTGATATAACAGTTGCCACAGCTGTGAGTCTGTTTCAAGCTTGTGATCATCTGAAACTGATAACTAATGTTGTTGAATTGTCAGGCCTTATGATAAACAATACACTTGGCTCATACTTGATCAATCATTTCAGCAGTAGGCTAAATCGCCTTGCAAGAACCCGGAATGACTTCCAAGTCACACTCTGCTGGCTACCAGGACATGCAGATATCCATGGAAATGAGGAGGCAGACAAACAGGCTAAGAGAGCAGCAGAAGGATGTCACAATAGCAGCCCACTGGAACTCCTCCCAGGATACCTGAGACATGGCACCCTCCCACTGAGTGTATCAGTCCTCAAGGAAGCTCACTGCAAGACCACACAAGCCTGTTGGGAAAGTGCATGGTGCAAATCACCAAGATTCAACCGCATCAACCATATAGACCCCAAAATACTCCAGCACTCATTCATCAAACTAATGGAATCCTTTCCCAAACGACTCACCAGCCTGTACATTGCACTCTGTTCACACCATATCCCCCTATGCAAGCACCTTCATCGAATAGGGAAAGAAGTTACACCCCATTGCCCTCACTGTCCAGGAACAGAGGAAACAGTGCCCCACTTCCTTCTAGACTGCCCCCACTACTGTCATGAAAGACACGTGTTAACTCAAACCCTAGGCTGCAATGCCTCTTCAATGTCATTCCTTCTCTCAGACCCATCCGCAACTCTGCATCTAGTCCATTACATCAATGCCACTGGGAGACTTAGAACTGCATTAGGTGAAGTACCGCTACCTCACAAACCACCGGATTGACAAAACACCCTTGTATATTTATAGTGTACACCAAAAGCCACACACCTCGTAAATGCATCACCACAGCATCGTCGCATCGCATCCCACTCTGTATCACCATGCCTCACCCCCCACATGTACCAACACCCATATACCCACTCGCCTACACGGAATCACACGGACCAATGGACCAAGACACCTGAGCACCCGAGCCCAAGAACCCCTGGCTCAATCTCCAACCTGTCTATTACCACCAGATTCCTGTACCAGTTCGCTTAATGCGACCGAGTACGTGTTTAGTTTAAGCAAAGACAGCGCACATCTAGCTTAGCTCTCAAAGTCGTCCCCTCAACCATAAGTGGCATGTCTAAAATGGCCGGCAGGAACGGCGGACTGATGGGGGTACGCCTCACATCAGGGCATTCACGCACTTGGTGACGCAAACAGGACACTGGGGGTCCTTAGTATAGAAAGTAGTGTCATGGGAGGTCCTTGCACCGTGACTTGCAGCCTGGATTGCTGTAAAACACTTCCGTGAACTGCGACGACGCTCATCAAGAAGCATTATTGGGAAATGTTTCAGTGTTAGTGCAAACTCACGTTAGTTACTTTGCGAGGTGAGCTCATAATATGAGTGTGGTTCCCTTTTTTCCTGAAGTTCTATACTTGCAAGTTTCGTTGCAGTTTCTTCCTTTGAAATGAGTCATTTTTCTCCAATGATCTGGACGGTATGCTGATCTATCGCTGACTTCTACGTGTGGTCATGATTCATTAGTTCTATAGAACGGATATTCCCTGGAAAATCAGATTTATGCTGGTTTCGTTCAAATCCTCCAACCCTTGCAGGTTTTTATGCTGGGACTACGCCTCATCCTTAGCATTCGAGAATCTCACGCTATGCTTGTAGCCGACTCCGATAGACCGATCATCATGACTTCAATTGCTTTCCAGGAGCGCGTCCAGGCGTCAACTAGCAGTAGTGCGTAACGCGGGAGATGCTCGATAACATACAATTGGGGGCAGTCTGTAGGGAGCTGTTTCTGTTTTTGCTTATTCGAAGTTTTGTCGTGGTACTACCGCAAAATCAACCCTTGAGATGCATGCTGCGTACTAGTAGCCAGTTCGACTGGGAAGAGAATTTGATGGACTCGAGAGTCGGAGGTGTTATCGAACAATCGCCGGACCATGGGTGTAGAGCGATGAAAGATTAAATGGAAACAAAAAAGACAGGTTCACCATATGCGAGCATGCGGGGACTTTTCATATAGTAGTTGTCAAAACAGCAGCCTTTAACACCTGGCGACGACCTCCTATATGCAGAGAATCACGATGGGAAATATACGTGTGTTCGACTCAGAGTCAGCTTTTTAGTGGTGTTGAAATACGCACCATCATGAGCATGAGCACGGAAGGAACCCGCTAGCGACTTGCACGGACAGTACAGTGCTGGTGCGCCAAGAGTTCAATAATTATTAGCTGATATTCAATGATCGGGAGATATAAGAGCTTCCAGCTCATGATGAGGCCTATGTAATAGGTGCAAAGTGAAATCGCACAACATCAGATACCGAGCCCAGCACCACATGACTCACTGCGTCCGAATCACTTGACCTGATTTCGAAGTAAAGGTCCCGGCAAAGGCCTAATTTTTGAAAACTTGTAGTGCAGTTTTTTCATGCAACATTGTGGAGTACTAGCTGTGATTCATATCGGGTAGTGATTATGACCTCTTTGTTGCTGTTGAGAGATACTCACAGCGAGAGATCAGAGAGATTCGCTCAGGTTTCCGGTCCTTGCCGGTCCAGTTTATGTAAGTTAATACGGCAAGTTGAATCAGCCTGAGATCAATTGCACCAGGCATGATTCGGCAATTTTCCGGCCAGGTAAGTTCAACGCTGTAACAAGTACCATCCACTTACCGGTAAAAATTATTTTGATATGGTCTTATTGATTCATGTTGGCCTGGCCTTCTGCAGCGCATATGCTGGTCATTTAGTACTAGTAAAGTTGAAGCCAAGTCAAGTTGCACACGCAGTGCCTGCTTGTACTGTGTAACATTATGATAGACTTCACATGGTTTTTCATAAGGAGTGGACCCCACGGTTCGGGTAAATAATTAAGGGAAACAGGGTCACCAGGTATCGTGACGTACCTCCCAGCGCATCTCTGATCGATTGGTGTGCTCGCCACCGTGATGCCACGTTTCACAGCAAGGTCCGGAGTACGGTTTGTCTTTTCGACAGTGCGGCCGGCCAAGTGCGTCCGCGCACTCATGTCCCTTATAAACGCCCCACGACTCGTCGTTTAATCACTGCTCCACGTCGCCTCACACACCAACTCAAATGCCAGCCCCGCAATGGACTGTCAAAGACTTTACTTATCGGGACTCATGGTGGAAAAATCGTGGTACGAACTTCGTTAAGCTCATACGGATTAAAATAATGTGCTTGACTGCCCAGCCATCCTGATGCTAAACATCTGTTTGATATTACCGCTCTTATCATCAACGCTTAATGGCCTTGATTCATCAATGATAAATAGTCAGTTATGATCATTTGTTATCATGGTCATGGATGGTTGACTCGCATTGCCTTAGATCTGCAGATCTTGCCCGGATGGCGAGAGTACTTCCATCAACCTCAGGGCATGAAGTTAGGTAGGCAGCTGCCGATTCGACTGTAACAACTCTATTTCTATTCACGGTCGTCAGGACTTATCAATTGCGCACATGACATTGGCATCCTCAGCGTAAGCTGTGGCACTGTATTTATATTACTACAAAGCTCATGTTGGCTCTCAGGCAACACCATTTTCTCCCTATGTGTCTGACCTATTGGGACGGCGGGCAACTATATTCATCGGGGCAGCCATCATGCTAGCTGGCGTTATCACGCAAGCCTCAGCCAAGACCTTGCACATCTTCCTTGGCGCTCGTGTGCTTCGTATGATGTACAATCAAAAGAGTCATCCATATACTTATGCCACATTTCTTAGTCGGCTTGGGGATGGCTTTTTCCATCAATGCTGCTCCCTTACTCATCAGCGAACTTAGCTATCCAACGCATGTGCGCCAGTTCATCCCGTATCTCATTCATCGGCTCTCATCTTATTTAAGCGGGGAAAAATGACCTCTCTGTACAATTCTATGTGGTATTCTGGCAGCATTATCTGTATGTGAGGTCCGGTGTCACACATTCGGTCTCTCATATGTCTGGCAGCGGCCTGGATATGCCTGGGCAGTTATGATGGTGCGGCGACGTCATCGTGGTCATGGAGGGTCCCTTCACTCGTTCAAGCAGTCATTCCTGTCATTCAGATGGTGCTGATATGGTGGGACCACTAGCTCATGCCTCGCTCAAAGTGGCTCAACACCTCCAGGTTCATACCAGAGAGTCCTCGATTTCTAATGGCTAGAGGCTTGGTGAATATCCACGAGGATACCTTCCATCGAGTAAATCATCGAACATTCACCTATTTATTTCCAGGAATCGCAAGCTGCGCGTGTCCTCGCACAGTGCCATTCAAATGGGGGAGACGAACGCAACCCTCTAGTATCCTTTGAGATGGCTCAAATCCGACATGCTTTGAACGTTGAACGGGAGTTTGCCTCTGGCAAATCCTACTTGAGGTGCTTCTCGACTCCGGGCAACAGACAACGCATGTTCACTATTATATGGATCACAGTATTCTCGCAGTGGAGGTATGATCAATTCCGTTCTAATTTTAGGACTGGCATTGATACTCGTCTCAGTGGCAATGGTCTTGTGTCGTATTATATCAACACAGTCTTGGATGGGGTGTACGTTTTAGAGGATGTCTGATGGTACATGGCCTGACAGACGTTTCAATAGCGGGATCACCCAGACTAGAACGAAAGCAGCCATTAACGGCTGCCTGCAGGTTCATCCATGGTTTTTCAGAAGCCGAACTCAAAATTGATGCGTATTTCACGCGTTCAGATTTTCAATTTAGCTAGTGCGCTGGTAGGCATGATGATGGTGGACAAACTGGGGAGGAGGAAAATTTTCTTGATTTCAAACATTGGTATGCTGATAGGTCAGTACTGTTCTGTGATACTGGATTGAAGGCTTACCATTTGTCCAGCCTTCTCCATGTGGACGATCACGACCGCTCTTTTTAGCCAGTTCAAGAATGTAGTAGCTGCAAGAGGCATGTTCAACATCCTATATATATGCTGGTGCAAGCTAATGATCAAATTCGAACAGCTACTGTACTGCTCATTTTTATATACTTTTTTTTCTATGACTTTGCGTACACGTCGATGCTTGTGTTGTACACGCTCGAAATTCTACCTTATAATATCCGTGCCAAAGGGTTTGCAATTATGGTCGGTCGCTTCGCTCCGTCTCTGAATGCTGCCTAACGTCGCGTACAGAATATTACACTCTATTCCACCAATGCTTTTAACTCGCTCGTAAATCCTGTGGCATTGAACACCATAGGATGGAAATACGTAAGTCGTCAAATTTCATTCTTCTGATCGATCGACCTTATTTTGTACAGTACCTCTTTTACTGCGGATGGCTTGGCCTGGAACTCGTATTCGTGATAGTGTATATCGTCGAGACGAGAGGTGATTGTTATCTCTTCGCTTTGTCGAGCTCTCGTGGACTGTTTTTTTCCAGCTTATACTCTTGAAGAAACCGCTGCTTTGTTTGACGGCGTTAAAGTCCGTCGGGGTATCGTGCAACGGACTGGTGAAGCTGCCATGACTTTGGACAGAATACCACCATACCCTGAACTTCGCGATGGTCCTGGAACGGTGCAGACATCTGTTTCTGCTTCGCGATCGAATTTTGAACCTCAGTCTGAAGAATGTGCTGTTGCGTTTGTCAGATAAATTCACAATTGCAGTTCACAATCATTGTATGTACTAAGAATACTCAAATGCTGCAGAGTAGTATGTTGTTCGGAATTGGCTGATTGGGGCGAACAGGCAGATAAAAGCGGTGCATTATTCTTATCGGATTTCCAGGTCATTTTGCCGACGTTGTGCACCTTGGGGACCATGATGGTCTGATTCCTCCTTCGCCACCTCCGGCTACGACATAACGCCTCCCTGCCTAAGGATAGGCGCTTGCAGACTGGTCATGGATCATCACATGCAACGGAGCTTGGCTAAATATGGGTTTGTGCGTTTGCTATATATTTCCGTCAATCGTCACAACAGGAACGGGGCACAGATGTCCTTCCCATAGTGCTCATTTAAAGCGCAAGAATGATGGTAGCTTATCTAAGGTCCTTGTGTTACTGGTGCCAGCGCGACTTAATATAAATAAACAATGATGCATTAAGGGAGGAACAGACTCGGCTAGCGCCACTTACTATAAGGTACAACACACGTAGGCGGCGGCGGAAACAATGCATCATGGCGCATCAGACCATGATAGCATTCTAAAGGCCTGATGAATCACATATGACCTATTAATGCATCATGATGCAGTGTATATGCCTGCCTGTAGACTGCAGCAGCATTACATCACTTTATACCTTACAACTACAACGACCAAGGTCGCTTGTACATGCAAGCTGTCTCGAGTCTCCACAAAAACTTTATCCATTTCTCAATGCCCAGGAGCATCTAGCTTGCCTTCACATAGTGAGTTAACCAAAGACACTTGCATAGCCACTAGCTCTCATGATCACACTGTTAGGCTATAGGATGTAGCGAGGGGGAAGCGAGTCGATGAATATTTTAGATACTGTGACGGAATGTGCAGCGAATCATATTTCATATATTATCATCTAGTCCTAGTTTATGGTTGTCCAAGCAAACAACTGAGTTGACTGTATAGCAGTCATGATGTTCGTGCTGGTATGTGAGGGCATGTAACGATGGATAAGGATGATGATTCTACCAGAGATACATCATATCGTTGCCCGTGCGCTATGGAGTAAGTTATATTAAAGTATATACATCGGTGCTTCCTCACAGTGGATTAAGAAGATTACATAGTACGTACAACCTTCAAATCCATATGCTGCTTTGCATCTGCAAAACGATCCCTCATATACTTTTGGCGGTTCCACATTACTAGTAGTTGGTGGTGGCCTCAGTGAACGAGGTTGTAGCAAAACCGACGCGAGAGTCGGTGGCATCAAACACAGTGTAGAAGCGCTGCATGAATACGTAGCCATTAATAAAGTCAGAGTCCCCTTCGCCAATGTCCGTGCCCAAGTCGCGAACGATGAGATATATGGCATTCGCCTCACCACCAATCAGGGTGTTGAGAGAACGAGGCCAGATTTGGGCGTCAGGGGTGAGAATGTAGGTTTGCTGTGCGAAATGGTGAACAAGGGTGTGAGGACTGACAGAATTGACATACGGGACCAATAATGAACTTCAGTTCCTGCAGGGCACTGTACTGATCTTCGGAAATAACGAGAAGTTGAGTCTCATCATCGTATTCACCGCCGGTTGCAGCCTCGTACAACTCATAGGCCTCTATCGAAAGCTGATTAGACCATTATTACTCGCTCCACTCTAGTAGATACACACCAGTGGCAATATAAATATAGGTGGCACCACAATCGACGAAACCAGGGGCGGTTTCTAAGATCTCTGTGGTGCCGTACATGATGCTCTGATTGATACCCCAATAGTCCGATGCAGGCTCCTCCCGGGTGATATCACTGAAAGAAAACAATTGCTATGAGTCTGGATTGATCTAGGAGCTGAGGTAGCTTACGTGTACACAATTTCACCGTTGTAAAAGTGAGAGTCAGTTCCACCAAAGGTGAGTTGTCCAGTGGTTTCTAACATCAAACCGCCATAGGGCTTGAAAAAAATACCAAGAACGTCCTTAGGAATGGTGTTTTGATTATGCAGGTTATTAGTGATAGTCGGGATCGGCTCTGCCAGCGTCTTTGTCAGGGCCCCCAGTGTCAAGGCAACAGGCCCGATGCCAAGGATACCGTCATAGGCCTCGTAGGCCTCAGCCCAATCATGCGCAACAGCGATCGACTGCCGGACGACGGTGAGCCCAGGACCGACAGTGACGGTGTCGATGTACTCAATTCCTATAGACAGTCGTGAGTATTTTCAACTTATGATATCATTATATGTCACACCAGAGAAATAGCCATTACGGTAGGTAACCGCTACAGGTCGGTCTGTGCAGAAGCTGGTGGAGGTTGACTGGTACTGATTACCGCAACCAACCCATGTGTTCGCACTACCGCTATCAAGAGCCAGGTTGTCTTCAACAATACATTAGCAGCCGCATGTTTTCTCAGTATTGAACTTACAGGTTCTAGGGGGGTTGCCAATGTCAACTGGTATGACGTAGATAGTATGATCGTTTATCAGAGGAACACGTTTTTCGTGCTTTCTGCGATCCCTAAGAGCCTGTATACGAGCTCCATCGTGCGCCACTAGGTTGTTAGTGCCATTGGAGAACTTTAGCCGACTAGTAATAGGGACGGTGATAGGGGAGTTGGCAGCTTTGATGGACAATCCCGTGATTGAGAAAACTAGGAGAAGTGTTAAAAATGCAGCGGTGAACATGGTTTACTGGAAAGGAATATCATACTCAGTGGCTCATTATACATGTGCTAGCGAATTCGATGATGGGAATGTCTGGCACGCACCTTAGTACTAGCCACGTAGTATAAAGCGTCCCAAAAAGCGATGACGAGATAGTTACGATCCAAATCATTACAGAGGACTCGGCTCCCCAACAAAATGTGGCAACTTTACAGCTACTTTCATATCGATAGGCCAGATTTCATTTTGTTCCCTTCACCGCTTTTGTTTAGTTGTGGAGCTGTACAAACAACAGGGTGCCCGCTTGTTACGATATTGGGGCGCGCGAAGTATCCTAGAATGGCAAGCTCGGCAGTCTGCTCGCTTCATTGGTCACCGACCTGTGATGATGAATCTGTCACCTCTCGCAACACACAACTATTAACTGACAATCTTGTGTTACCATGTATACCACTATACTATTATCTTCTTGACCATGCTGATTCCTCATAGTGATGCAAGTTCAGTGTTACTCGGCCCCATGCTCCACTCAGGGCCAGCAACCTGGTCATTACCATGACGGCTTTCTCATCTTTTTGAATAACCGTCTCAGCGATTTCAGGATGATCCGACCGAGCCCACCTCCCACTGATGGACAAACGTATATAAGACTTGTTGATCAAGTGCAGGATCCCCAACAATCTTATGTCTGATTCTAGTGGAATCATTACAGAGGATGTGGCGACTTAATAATTAAGGGGAGTTCAAGGTTGAATTTGGAGGCCGATTTGGATGTCGATTTGGACGTCGATTTGGATCTTTGAAAATGAAATCAGCTGTGGTCAAGCGGCAACACTCGGCAACGTGAGTGGGACCTTCAAACACGCATAATGTGACTACGCACCTTGTTTATCGCTAGTGCTGGGGGCAGAATTGTTTGCATCTAATTGTGCCGGCACAACCGGCAGAAGCGGCAGCTGCAGAATCGCCACCCCTGCCACCTGGCACAACTTTCAAGGCTATGTATATGACGATGTATGGTAATCATCGCTAAGAAAAACCGTCAGAAGAGCATCAGCGGGTCCACATCTCACTGTTCGTCGTCTTGTGAACTGTGATCAACTACCATGATCTCGCCATCACAGATTTCGGTAGAGGACCTCGGTCATCATGTTCCAACTCCGCAAAATCATAAACTTGACCTTCCAACACTTCGTGACGTCGTCCAATCCGTCAATCAGCACTCGTTCCATGGTGTCTTTTTTGTGTTCCAGCAGGGCAAATGCTGCGTCAATCTCATTAAGTGATATCGATTCAGGACCTGCAAGATCATCATCGACATTCTGAGTCTGAGGTGCGAGTGGGGGTGCCCACGTAAAATTGGCTTCTAGACCAGCAGCTACATCAACATTAATGCCAGGCTGGGCACCAGTATGCACGTGTGCATGATATTGACGAGTTGGCTTTCTATTAGCCACGGCCTTCTGCTGAGCATGGTAACGAAGATTCGCTCGCTTCGGAGACTAAGTGCCACCCATGTCCGAGAGGAGGCGTTTCACATCGGCAGCGTGAGGAACAACGGGGGTGATTGCAAGTGCCTTTAGAAGATGTCTGTTGGCGCTGACAGCAAGGCTTTCCCATCACGTTAATCCATCAGCGTGTCTACCTGCAAATGGCGTGCGACACAAGTTATATGCTTTGAGGTCATCGATGAGTAGTTTGGCTTTTTGCCTCCCCATCGCCACTGTTTAGCAACGGCGGGTGCTGTTCTACCACTGACTCATATGGTCCTCCTTTTGATGCATCTGTCACAGCCAGTTTGCGACGCTTGGGTTGGAGGAAGAGCGCGAGAGAATGGAGGTCAGTGTTTATTGCATAGAACCGACGGTTGAAAACAGATTTTGCATGCATCCAGAAGCCATTGTCGTCATCCTCGGCATCAAGTTCCAGCTATGATATCTGTCTCGCGCAGTGGATAAGCTCCAACGTGCAATCGGCAAGTGTAGTGTCACGCGACTCTTTTTCTACTCTACAAGTATGTGCAACTGCTCTGAATTGATGGAGAAAGCTGGTTGCTATGGCTATATAAGGCGAGAAAGTTATCAAGATATCGTTCGCTGTGATCCCCTCATTCTGCCGGATTCTGGCAGCGGACTTCTGCCATCTGCCGGGCAGAACTGGCTCTCCCAAACCTGCTGGCAGAATGGCGGACTTCTGCCCACAACACTAGCCCTAGATCACCCTGGCCTGCTTAGGTCTGTAGACAAAGATTGAATTGTTACATTAAGGTTATCTTACTTCTAGCATGTAGGTCTGAATACGGGAGCCCATCGTGGGCTGAAAAGTTGCTGAGAGCCTAGAATCGCAGATACTACGCCAACAGTTTCAGACACTTGGCTGAGATATTCCTTGAGCCTGAAAGTGACATGTCTCCATGTACGCTCAACTCCAGGAATTAATGCAATCACGTACTTGTGCATGTTTGTGTCCTTCTGATAAGATAAGGAGGCAAGACAGAAGGCCCTTTAAACACCACTGCCTTTCGAGCCATGAAGGGAGACGACGATTCCAAAACAACTCGAATATGTGGTTCAGGTTGTCATCCCATAGATGAACTCGTGAGAGGTGGAATGCCCAGTATTGGCATGCGTACTTGAGAGCGTCAGAAGCCGATTGATTCCAAAATTCTCGTTTTGCTTTTGCGAAATCTACAAAGGCCTTCATAGCATGGATGATATCCATGTCTGGGAGACGATAACCTTGTGGTACTAATAATGCAGGACTGGAAGGATTTTGATGCCTTAACGCAAGGAATACCGGAAACATCAAGAAATCTGGTAAGCTCTTGGACTGCTGGATAACTTGAAAAACCGGCAGTAAGGGCATTTCCGGGGCGATCATTTGCTCGTTTATTGCTTCAAACGTAATGGAAAATTCTTCAATTGTCAGCCAGACAGACGCTGCAAGAGTCGACTGCCAAGCATGACCATTGGGTGTCCATAGCCAGTTTTGTCCGCTTTGAGTCTGTAGCCAGTCCCGCCCGCTCTCTGTTTGCAGCCAGACTCGTCCGTTGTGGGTCTGCAGCCATTCTTGTCCTCTGCAAGTCTCCAGCCAGTCGTTTCCGCTCTTGGTCTGCAACCACTGCTTCCCGCTCTTGGTCTGTAGCCAGTTTTGCCCATGCTGAGTCTGCAGCAACTCTTGTGGGCTCTCCATATGCAGTTCTGTCTGCGGCCAGTTATACCCGCTCGTGATCCGCAACCAGTCTTGCTCTGTATGGCTCCGCATCCAGTCTCGTCCAACATCGCTGCGCAGCCAATCTTGCCCATCCTGAGTCTGTATCCAATGCTGACCATCCTGGGTCTGCAGCCAGTCCTTCCCCCCTTTGGTCCGCAGCCAGTCCTTCGCCCATTTGTGCAACCAATCTTCCCTCTCAGTCCACAGCCACTCTTTCCCTTCTTGAGTATGCTGCAGCCAGTCCTGTTCCAGGTTCTGCAGCCAGTTTTTCTCCAGGTTCTGCAGCCAATCCTCCACGCTCTGGCCCTGTGGTGGCCTGTCATATCCCTCCTTCTGTAACCACTCTTCAAGTTGTTCCCGTATTAATGACCCATCTTGCTCGTGGTTCAACGAGCAGTCTTGATTTTGGGATTGCGTGGAGCCTTGCACATTTCGAGTATACAACCAGTTCTTCCCGGTCTCAGTCTGCAGCCAGCATTCGCCTCCCAAGGTCTGAAGCCAATATTCACCCCTCCATGTCTGCAACCACTTATTTCCCCACTGAGTCTGCAGCCAGTCCATACCTCCCAGGTTTCCCAACCAATCCATGCCCCACTTTGTCTCCAGCCAGTACAACCCCCATTCTGTCCGCAGCCAGTCTTTCCCCCCTTCAGTCAGCAGCCAGTCATATCCTCCTAGTGTCTGCAGCCAGGCAAGCCCATCCCGGCTCAGTGGCCAGGATTGTAACGCCGGACGTCGGTCTCCCCGAGTCCATAGTAGACCTATTAGAACATGTAGTGGCTCAGGTGGCTCGACAATGAAAGCCAACGAGCGCTTTAAGCCTTTTGGGTCATGCGGTTGCACAGATCGGCTCTGCCTGTTTAATTCTGAGAATGCATCCAGGAAAGCCGTGCTTGGTGGGATATCTTGCATCATCAAGTGGAAAGAGGAATGTGCAAGTATGGAGTGGGGTTTTTTGATATGCTGCACCTCGTTTAGCCTGCAATTCGAAGGGTCTGAAACGTAGTCACGAAGTGATGCGTGGTAGATGTTCACCGGGAGACTGCTATCGGTAGGAATATCAATGACGGACCGCAGCTGTGCTAGCACTGTCTCTACATCCTTACCCTCGCCAGGACCTAAAAGTTTGGAGATTTGTTGAATTGGAAGAGGGTCCGCAAGGGCAGCAACAACAGACAAGTGCAGGTATGCCCGCTCGGGGTCAGCGCATGTGGCGAGGATGCAGTCATATAACTCGTACACCTCCTTCCCTGGTAGTAGCTCGTTCGTGAACCTGAGCATGATCTGAAGTCGATCATGGGGATCCTGGTATCCATCATCAATGAATTTCATCATCGTAGCCGCCACAATGAAACGCCTGCCCGCCCGGCGCGTCAGTTGTGCAAGTTCATCTGCCGTTGGCTGCGGAAAACCCGGATGATATTCGAGCTCTTTGAATGAATTCTGCAAGAACAGGTATATGTCATTCTCAACGTGCGCCGTGTCATCTAACGAGATCGTAGCAATTGTGCCCTCCACAGAGATTCCAGCTGGTATATTGGACACCAGTGGGCGCACCTCGTTTTTTTGAATGGTATTGCGGATATGGATTTCTGAGCGACTAGTGAGCAAGATATGGATCGCAGGCAAATCTGGTTCACAGAGTGCTCGGCCAAGCAGGGAGATGAGATCTACGAGCTCGGTTTTGGATCTACATTCATCAAGGGCATCGATAACGAACGTGAATGGCGGACACCCGCGCAATCTGAATTCAAGCCTCCGCAATGGTTTCAGAAAGAGTCCTTCCATCTGCTGGCGAAGAGATTTTTTCGGATCTAGAAGAGGAGGATTGTCGCGAATGGCCCTGTTCAAGTCCTCCCGCACACTGGGAAAATTGCACGCAAGCTGGTAGGCAAGCGTCGCAAAAAAATACCCAGTCATGGAGCGACTGGGGTTTGTACGCGAGAAGAAAAACGTGCCCGCCAGCCGCGTCTCGGTCATCGTCTGCTCCGTGACTTTGAGACCTCTCATCCTTTCAGCGACAGTGAACGCGACCGCAGACTTTCCAATGCCCGCCATGCCATGTAGCCAAATGAGGTGGCTCGTTTTCTGATTGTCTAGTAATTGGTAAATGTCGTTCAGAAGGGTTACTCGGGTCCCTTCCAAACACTTTGGATGTGGCCGGCGTTCAGGGGAATCATATTCAGCACTTTTGATTGCGACTTGACACAATCTCTCCCAAGTTCCTTCCGATGACCGGAGACCACCAGGGACTGAATAAGGTCAGGAAGGAACTATGAAATGACGGAGATACTGACATTGATCGTGACTCATTTATAAATCGCGTCACAGATTGAGATGCCTGAAGTTTGAAGGAAGCACTATAGTTTGGAAATTGGGTCGGGGGGTCATATGTAGTATGGGCTCGCGAGGGAAAAAATACGAAACGGTATCGATTCTCCGGCTCAAATTGTCGATCTTAATTGTAGCCTGGGTAAATGAAATGGTGAGTTTTCTCCCGAACCAATAGAATGACTTGAAGGACAAGCGGGCGCTCGTCTGTTTTTGTTGACATCCACATCCAGTCAATGTTATCATATTACTGAATGGTACTGACATGCACAATGCTTACAGCCGCGATAGACTGGGCTTGCACCGCTGCAGTTTACAGACCGGCACTGCACACTGACAATTGAGTTTACGAGCAGAACAAAATCACTACAAGGTTTGTAGATAAGATTACGTCGTTCCCATCAAGGTACTCACCTCGTGACACGCACTGTAGCTTACAGCGGTGTGCGAAACTAATGGCAGTGGCAAAAATTATGAGCTGTTGTGACGAAAAAGGAAATACATAGAACAACGTCAGAACAACGCATCTTGGACGCTCGCAGGTTCGTCAAATATCATTAGCAACACTGGCTAGCTTTCTCTACCACGTAAATGCTATGATCAACCGAAGAATCAGCAATGATCTCAAAGATTGTGCACTTCGATTGTGGGATCACGGATGGGAATTGGAGGATATCTGTGAAGCACCTGGTGTCAGCGAGAGGAGCTGCTACCGGATTTTTGAGGAGTGCCGTGCTGCCACGAAACCCTCTTCTCCACTCGCCGGACGTACTCGAACAATCACACGAGCTCTGCTGACGGCCATTGAAGATCTCTTTGCTGAGGACTCTGATCTTTTTCTTGACGAGGTCTGCACATGGCTCGCAATTGAGCATGATATCATTATCAGCACTTCCACTTTGTTGTGCAACCTCAAAGACGCTGGTCTCACTCGAAAAAATCCTTCGAAAACTTGCTTCCGAACGTGATGAGGTCCGTCGAGAGGAATTCAAAGCTAGTCTTCGCAATGACTTTATTGCGGATGGCTCAGAATTTATCGTCATTGATGAAACGAGCAAGAATGACCGGACATATGCACGGCGTCATGGACGAGCACCAAGTGGAGATCATGCACATCTCACAGATGTTTTTGTTCGAGGCGATCGTTACTCGTTGTGTGCTGCTATGACCGTGCAAGGATATATTGCTGCTCAAGTAGTTGAAGGCTCGTTTGATACACAGGAATTCTCTGACTTTGTTGCTGAGGACGTGGTAACTATGCGTCCTTTCTGTGCCTGTTTAGCTTTGATAACATAAATCTTTCTAGCTTCCACGCATGAATCCCTTCCCTGCAGAGCGTTCCATTATTGTTTATAACACGTAGTGAAAGTAGTAGGGAGGGCTAACAGTGTCAGAAAAACCTGTACAAGTTGCAAGTGCTTTCCCCAGCATCCGCGACGCATCGTTCTATGTATTTCCTTTTTTGTCACCACAGATTCATAATTTTTGCCACTGTCATTAGTTTCGCACACCGCTGTAATTATAGTCTTGACGAAGGCATCGGGTTGCACACTAATCAGTGGTAGTACATACTGCCATTCTATGAGTAGTGGGCCAAGTGAGATATCATGAATCATAAATAAGATGTTTGCAGGATGAAGGTGTTTAGTTGGTTCTTGGACCATCAACATGTTGTTCATTCCAGCTTGTGACTGTCCATGGACTTATGGAATAACAACGTGTCTACCATGAGATACTCTCCAGCGGTGCAGATACCAGCCGACCAGACCGATAATAGAGAAGTTATGCAAAAGAAGTTGATCGATTGTCCAATCTCCAACCACGACCCTACATTGTATGTCAATTCGGTACAATCTGGCCGCCAGCTAGCCAACTTACCAGTATCAGTGACGTTCAGGAAAAACGTCATTGTCATTACTGATCCAGAAGTTAGCTATCAGTGCAGGTCAAAAGGAACAACCTACCATCAGTGAGCGTCAGGGCGACCAGAAATAGCGAGAAAGGCGGTAGGTGTAGTTTTGCATTCAAAGTAGCAAAAACAGCTGACAAGATCACATATGGAGCGATAATTTTGAGTATCTGTAGCAATCTCTTTAAGCTTCCGGAATGCGAAGCAATGTTTGAAGAACACACCAATAACGCTGCCATCAGGAATGGATTAAAAATTGGTACCAGACGGTAGACAGGTTCCAAGTAGAACGATCTACAAGAGGTAAGCAGCGGAGCTGGATCAACTCGTCGGGTAAACTCACGCAATTGAAGCGACGCTGGACATAGTCAATCATCAACATCGGCACACCGTAAAGGTCAATCTTGTTTATCACTCACTTTCCGGCTCCAAAGAAGGCCACCTGAACGAAAAATAAGAAAAAGAGTGCGATTCTGATATCGTCAGTGTGAAACTCGTATCCTTGATTCTGCAAAGCGGCCCCATGTCGATCTGGATGGACGGTGGTTTCAACTTCAATCCATAAGAGTAAATTGCATGTGAAAGCGGCATAGAATAGACCTTCGACGCTAATTGAAAGAATGACGAAGCAGACGCCGAAGCCCAGGAAAAGGGATATAATTCTGGGGGTCGGAGTGCTGTGTTGTGTTTTAGAGATGAATGGATATATTGACGATACGGCTGAGAAGCATAAAAATCAGATGAATGACTTGTCTCAGTTGGTTAGAGGTACCGAGTATGACCCATGTTAAAGTTTGGTTAATGATGGGCAATCCCTGCTTCGCTTGTAAACTTTTCACCGAGCTTGCAGTAATTGTCATGGCGAGTAAGACAAACGACGCCTTGGATACAAATGAGTTGATAATGAGTTAAATACATAGCGCCATTACAACCACCTACCTGGATGATCTCAGATAGTTGTGCGACTTTTGGAGCACCCTTCGACGCCAAACGCGTACAACCTGCGCCTACTGCAAATATCGTTGCTCCTCCGCACATGCTAACAGATATACGAGCATGAGCAATAGACACAAATCTGTCAGACTGCGCTCACATCATGTATAAATCCTCTTTCTTGTTAACACCAAGTAAGGGAAATATGCCAGTTACAAGACAGCTACTCATCCAGGAAAGTAAGAGCCTCGGGTGCTGCGACCGAATATGACTTGGCCACGACGCATATGGCCATAAAATACCCATAGCCACAGAACCAATGCTCCACAGCGACCGGTGAGTGTAGGCAGCCTGGATTATTTGTAAGTCGAACAAGCTTTATAAAATGAACAAGGGTTGACGCACGACCATGCATTGGAGTACAACCACCACAATAACCAAGTGGAATATCACTCTACCAATCAATGGACCACGCCTATCTCTTGACTTGAACTGTTGCACAACGATTGGAACTCCATGCAGCACGAATTGCTGCCAGAAGTAGCAGGGGAAAGTCACATAGACATAGAATTTCCACGGCGCTTTCTCTGCAGCAAACAGTAACCAAAATGTCGTTAATATAGTCGCAGTGGTAAGCTTGACCACTGTACGCTGCCTGTCCGAAACCGGGAAAATTGGCGGAGGAAACAACGACAGTGATGCATAAGCACACCATCCCAAATATGCTATCATGACGATGATCCGTATGAGTACTCGATTATAACTGCATTCTCTCAGCAGTTATTTCTAGCGATAGACAGGCAGCTTACGTTGCAAGATATTGAAGACCTCGTAGAGTAACCTTGATGAGTTTAGTTGCCTCTCGACGTGCTTCGAACAATTTTCCATCATTAATCAAACATTCTATTTTGGACAACCAGGATACTCTTAAAGGTTTCCCATCTTGACCGACTTCTTCCAAAGGTTCGAAAGCTTTGTATAGGATGGTTTGTACAGCCTTCAATTCTGACAGGGGACTAGTTATGGACAGAAAAGCTAGATAGCACATTGGGTTCTCACCGTGTTTTACTCGGTAGTGTTCTAGAATACTTTCTGCATTTGCCAATGCAAGCCGGGCCAAGGCTGACTCTCCTTCTCGCGGTAGCAAATAGCCAGATCGCGTAGGGTCTACATCAGGGAGAATTCCCACTGAATTCACCGGGTAGTTAATACCAAGCAGCGCAGCCATCAGGGGCGCAAGATCCGCTTGTTCCACATCTCGTCGCAGAAAATCGTCAAGTTGCCAGGGCCGAGAGTACTCATCGTGCGAAGAAGGAATTACGTCAGGAAGTGGGCCCCTGATACCTTGCCCCCAAGCAATTAGCGGGGTACGCGTGTTGTCCGGGTCTGCAAACCCTTTCAGTACCTCATTGTTAAAACGGATATAGCGTAGACCTCACCGCCATCACCATGGTTGCCGATCTTAGACATGCCGTGGTCAGCTGTAAATATGAAGCTTGTCTCTTCATCGTGGTAGAAGTTAGAGAAAAGTTCTTCTGTTTGTTGGACGATACGATCGACCGCTTGGATATTGTTCATGTATTCCTACAACGGAGTAAGTCAATAAAAGCGCACTGACCGAGATATTCACCTTGGAGTGTGGTCTGTACGAGTGACCAGTAGTATCCAGGCCAAGGAGGTGCAAGAAGAACACCACTTTGTCAGCACGTAATTCTGAATCAAGCAAGTAATTCGATGATGCGTTCTGAAATAACGTCTCAAGTTGGTTCAAAACCCATGTATCTAGAGCGGTGGCATCCATCCAGTTGGTCTGATTCAATAACATGAGCGAAATAAGTCTGAACTGCCGTGCCTTTCGTAAAGTCTTCGTCCTCCTCATCGTAGCACCAAGCGTCAACTTTTCCGGGGGTTGCACCTTGGGCGAACATTGGTAGTATGTCTGGGGAACCGAAGGAGAAAGTGTGACTGGATTGATTGAAGACAGTGTCAAAGTGAACCTAGAGAAGGAATGAAATATCACTCGTAGTGTCGATTGGTACGATACTGACCGGATTCGTTGTCCAACCCTGTCTCGTGAGTCTCATCAGTATATAATGACAAGAAGAAGGAAGAAATCGACTCTTTACCTTGGTCACTGCAGAAATATTCTCATACACACCCCCTTATGATTTCTTAACTCAGCCTAATATTACTGACGTATTGGATAGTGACGTACCAATGATTGCGACATGCCCGGGTCGACTTTTCGTCGGTACTCGAGTGTGCGATAATCCAAACGCCCCTCGTGTTTGAATGATATCGCGCAAAATAAGGCGCTACAATTTTTGGTGAGGATGGAATGAAAGAAAACGCGTTCACATTAAATAGAAGGTCTGCGCGTAGACCGTCTCCTGATAGAAATAGTTGATTGAGCGGTTGGTGCTACGGAAGGTGAGGTTATACTTGCCCACAATGAGAACGACCCGTTTTGCTTCCCCAGGGCCAGCTCTGCGAGGAAGCATGCCATAAACGACTGGGCTAGTGAAGTAGCAATCAAAAACAGAAGCAAGGAATACGATATGGAAGATAAGTCCCAGGGTTAGCAGCTTGAGATTATTTTTATGGGATGACACTGCCATTTGTGAGAGCATCCGAGAAATGGTCAATCTGGCGGTTTCCGGTACCCTTTTATCAGTTGGACCTTGCTCGGTTCTTTCCAGTTGCTTCAAATGCTGCACACATTGGTCCGAATACCGGCCGCACCAGAGAACCGATGAGCCCTTGAACCGATGAATCATTGAACCGATGAATCATTGAACCGATGTCGTCCATTACGAGTACATACTCTGCTTTATGACATTGTCATGAAATGGTAAAAGACAATATGACTTTGTTACCGATTCTCTGATCGGCGGCTTCCAGTAGCTCAATGCCAGCCGTTATTTGACCCGTTAATTCGTTCGAAGTAGGGCGCACCAATTGTAACCTATTCAGTTTGAGATCAAACTTACCTTGTTATCCTCATGCGTTTCAAATTTTTTGCCATCAGATGCGCAGGCGATTCTGGAAGTTCAGAGTCATAGATAGCGAAAAAGACTTGCAGTAATACATTAGCACACACATGTACTTTAACAAGAAAAATACTTCACTGAAGCCTAAAAGATGGACATTGCTTGTTACTGGACAGATACAGGCAGATTGGGGTCGGCATTGCACAACTCGTACCCTGGCCGGTCGCAGTGATACGTGACTGCGCAGTTCTGCTGTTGCAAGTCTTGAAACTTCAGTATTATTTTCACTAGGGAGCGTAGGTATTGGACCGCAGTTTAAAATCCGTATATTCAAAGACATTATGATGAGGCAACAGCTGTCATGGCTAAAGATGAGTGAAGCGTGGAATCCTAAGTTGTGGATTAGTCAGCGGATAGGGAGCGCAAATTGGCCTAAAATGGATATAATCCGTCGGATTATTCTGTAAGGGCCCCTTACAGATTTAGAGTTTATAAGAGGGTCAAGGAAATAATGTTTTGCAAATTCTTCCTAAATGAACAGCGGCATCGATATCGCGGCATGACTTCCTTAAAAATGGTTTTTTTTATTCTATTCTCGTTTATTCTGCATTATTCGAGCCTACGGATAGTCAGTCACCCAGTATCTATGAAAACCTTTTTCTCGCCGGTTTCCTGATGCTATTTGGCAATTCCACATTAGTAGTTGGTGGCGGCATAAGTGTAGCTGGTTGTGGCAAAACCGACGCGCCTGTTGATGGTATCGAGCACAGTGTAGAAGCGTTGCATGAATACGTAGCTATTATAAAAGTCAAGCCCTGAGCCACTGGGCGTGCCAATGTCGCAAACGACGAGATATATTAAACCTTCCCGACCACCAACCTGGGGGTTGAGAGAACGAGGCCAGATTTGGGCGTCAGCGGTGAGAATGTAGGTTTTCTGTGCCAAATGGTGAATAAGGGATGTGAGAGCTGACGGAATTGACGTACTTCACCAATATGGAACATCAAGTCAAGTAGGTCACGGAACTGAACTTCGGAAATAGTGAGCAGTCCAGTCACGCGATCGTATTCAGCGCCGGTTGCCAACCGGTACTTCACATAGGCATCTATCGAACGCTAATTAGACCATTATTACTCGCTGCACTCCAGTAGATGCACACCGGTGGCAATCATGATAAAGTTGGTGCCACAATCGACGATGCCAGCGGTGAGTCCTAAGATCTCCTCGGGGCCGTATGTGATGCTCTGATCGACACCCCAATATTTCCGTGAACGCCTGCTGTTGGTGATATCACTGAAACAAAACAATTACTATCAGTCTGGATGGATCTAAGTGCCGAGGTGGCTTACGTGTATGCAATGTTACCGTCATACATGCCAGGGTTAGTTCCACCGAAGGTGATTTGTCCACCAGTAGCTGCCAGCGAACCGCCATAGGGCCGGAAAAAGATACCAAGAACCTCCTGAGAAATAGTGCCTTGGCCACGCAGGCTGTTAGTGACAGTCGGGATAGGCTCTGTCGGCATATCTTTCAGGGTGCCGAGTGTCGTGGCTACAGGCCCGATGCCAAGGACACCGTCAGCATCGATGTCACGTTGTTCAGAAGCAACACCGATCGATTGCAGGACGACAGTGAGCCCAGGACCGACAGTGATGTAGTCGACCCACTCAATTCCTATGGATAATTGTTGGTATTTTCAACATATGATACCATTGTATATCACACCAGAGAAGGAGCCAGACTCGTAGGTCGTCCCTACAGGTTCGCCAGTGCAGAAGCTGGGGCTGGTTTCCACGTACACAGACTCACGAACCCATGTGATCCCGCTACCGCTGTCGAGAATCAAGTTATCTTCAAAAATACATTAGTACCCACATATTTTCTCAGTATTGAGCTTACAGGTTGTGGGGGGGTTGCCAATGCCAACTGATACGGTGTAACCCACATAATCATTTATCAAAGGAACATTGGTCGAACGTTGTTCGTGCATGTTGGAATCCCTATGGTCCTGCACACGAGCTCTATCGCGCGCCAAGAGGTGGTTAGTACCATTGGAGAAGTTTAGCCTACTGGTAAGAGGGAGGGTGATGGGGGGATTGCCAGCTTTAACGGGAGATGCAGCGATTGGAAAACATAGAAGTGTCAATAATGCAGCGGAGAACATAGCACACAAAAAAGTAATATCATACTCAGTGGCATATTATATGCGTGACGGCAATGCTGGGCACCTCAGTACCAGCCACATATGAAACGTCCCTCTTGAAAAAGCGATGACAAGATAATTGCAATCCACATTATTGCAAGTACGAGCGTTCGGCTTCCTGACGAAACTGTGGGAAGAGACGGTTTGCTTTTGCTTTTGATACCAAGTGGCAGGAATTTACAATTCACTTGATTACTACCCATAGTTCAAACGATCATTGACTTGCCTCACGTCCATTTGCGTATGGAGGAAGATGACACTAATAACCCATTAGTCTATTGTATCGTGTCCGAGGAAGGTCGAGTACTCACTGGCATACATCATGATATCTAACCAAAACTGAGATCCTTGTACGGATCTGCTGCTAGTTATAGCACGTCTCCGAGTCCCACATCAGTGGAAGAGAATTCAGTCCGAAGGTACAAACCCGAAAAGCAATACAGGTTTGAACCCTGGACCCGTCATATACTACGCATGATCAGTCATTGGAGCTAGGCATCTTTCACTGTCAACACGTGAGGTAGGGGCAAAATCCACTAGTTAGCGGTCACGTGAGCACAATCACAAAAAATGAGATTCACTGCTCACCATCACAAACAATGAGCAACCTCATCTCCTGTGTATCATGGTAACTAATCCCCATCCTGCACACTCCAGACATCTAACCCGAACACTAGGGTAAAACGTGGCGTTTCAGCTCATCAGCCTTCCAAATATGTCCTCGATGATAAGGAACTCGAGCGCGTCAGTGCACTTGCACGCATTGAGCTTGAGGATGCACGGATAGAGCTCGAGCGTGCACATAATGCTGCTAAGATTATGGGAAAAGGTGCAGAAGGTGCTGAGGCAGATGATGCGGATGAAGATGGCGATGATGATGGATGGGTCGAGTGCGTGATTTTGTTTTTTGCTCTGTGATGTTTGCTTATGGCATTATAAAGCGAGGAGGATGCGTCGATGGAGGTGGACGGAGATGCACAGGTTAAGGCGCCTGAAAAGGAAGATGATCTTGCGCAGTATAATTTGGATGAATATGACGAGGACGATGTCAAAGAAGATGGTATGTCTGTGGACACGGCCTAATTATGGATGCTGATGATTCGCAGGCATGGGTCCATTCAGCAATATTAAAGGACTTACATTCTATAGAGATAACCAGGACGATCCATACATCACACTCAAAGACGTACGGTTGCTTTACTTCTCTTTTATCTGCATCTAACACCATACAGGACGCTGAAGATGACGAGCGTTCAGAACTAGAAATCCTCCCAACAGACAACCTCCTAGTAACTGCAAAAACAGAAGATGACGTCTCCCAGCTCGAGATCTACGTCTACGATGAATCCCAAGACAACCTCTACGTCCACCACGACCTCATGCTCCCCAACTTCCCCCTCTGCCTCGAATGGCTAGACTTCCCACCCGCATCCTCAGAAATGCAAACCGACACCCCACCAAAATTCGGGAACTACATCGCAGTCGGTACGCTCGATCCTGAAATCGAAATATGGTCACTAGACGTCATGGAAAGCATGTACCCTGACATGATCCTCGGCAGACCCGATAAAACAGCCGCACATGTACCTGTGCCAGCGGGTACAGGTAAAAAGAAGCGTAAAAAGACAAAACACCGACCTTCATCGGACACATACCATGTCGACGCTGTCCTCGGGCTCTCATGGAACCGCACGCATCGACACATGCTAGCAAGCGCATCCGCGGATCGTACGGTGAAGCTATGGGATTTGTCTCGTCCGATCGTGGATGGGGAGGGTGCAATAAGGAGCTTTGGGGTACACAAAGATAAGGTGCAAGCCGTACAATGGAACGAGAAGGAACCGACGGTGCTTTTGTCTGGGAGTTATGATAGGACGGTTCGGGTGTTTGATTCTAGGGCACCAGATACCGGTGTTGGAGCTGTGCTTGGTGCTGATGTTGAGGCTTTGCGATGGGATCCTTGGGAAACGCATGCGTTTTATGTGAGCGTCGATCTTGATTCGTTCTCAGATGTTTGGAACTTTGATGGGCTTGTAGGTCTCGTTAGAAAATGGCCTCGTACTTAACTTTGATGCTCGGGCGCTTCCTACGGATATGAAATCCCCTTCGCCTGCACGGTTTACGCTCTCTGCTCATGATGGTGCCGTATCGGCTCTTGACGTAAACCCATTGCTCCGTGGTTGTATATGCACAGGAGGGACAGATAAACTTGTCAAAGTGTGGAACGTAGACCAGACCGCTGGAGGCAAGCCCGCTGTGAGTATGGTTGCGTCGAGGGATATGGAAGTGGTCAGTATTCTGTCATCGCAATCAACATCATGTACTGATACGCGATTTTAGGGCAAAGTCTTCTCAGCGGTGTTTTCGCCAGACGATCCCCTTACGATCGCTGCAGCAGGTTCTAGGGCAAAACTACAGATATGGGACGTTGGCGCCAACTCGGGCGCACGGAGAGCATTCGCCTCAAAGCTCAGCGAAGCCGGGCGCGTTCTGAAGGAAAAAGAAGGCGGAGGGTTAGTAGGCCTCGTCGATGATGACGAAACAAGCGAAGATGAAGGGGACGAGGACGAGGACGAGTGAGCTTTAATATACCAGCTCATACTAAAAAGACAAAGATCTACTCAGACGTAATATGGTAGATGTGCAGATACAAGTAATCTACATGAAATCATCCTGGTTTGTACCAAAATCATCCAGCGCTTCATCATACACCCCCGTATCAAATCTAGGACCGATTAGCGATCGTAACGACCATTCTAGACGATACACTCACTTATTCGCGACTTTTGCCGAGCCTAACACAGGCTTCGCAGCAGCTTTAACTTTCTTCTTCCCGCTCGTCTTATCTCTCTGCTCTCTCTGCTTCTCATTAGCAAGCGTCGTAAGCCCACTCGCAGCTTTCCTGATCTCCACATCCTTTAAAGGCTGACAGAGCTCTCGGACATGATTCTCCACGAATGATGCATACAGAGGCTTGTTCTGATGTCGCTTAATGATGAACTCAATCATTCTTGTCGAGAAATCCTGGAAATCCTCTTTTGTGCGGGGATTAGCGGAGATCAGTGCGTCTAGCTCGGATGATGAAGTGCCTGGGCGCGGAGGGATCAGCTCAAAACGCTCAAGCCCAAGTTCAACTCCAAGCTTAAGACACACCTCCAAGACCAGCAGCCCCAAAAAGCGCAGCAGCATTATCCAAATCAGCTTTAATCTCCCGCTCCTTATCCAACCTCGCCTTCTCGCGCGGATCAAGGACAGAGTCTTCGTCATACTCCACATCATCATCGTCCCCTCGCGCAGCTTTCGCAGCTTCTTTCTCTGCTATCTTTTGTTTCACCGTGCCCTTCTTTTTTGGGGGTGCTACGGGTGCTGCTGCTGGTTTATCTTCGTCCGAGGATTCATCTGAGGAAGCATCCCAGTCGCTCTAGTAAGATCAGTGAGGTGAATAAGGGAGGAAATTGTAGTGACATACTGCTGGAGATGACTCTTCTTCGTCTTCACCCTCCCATTTACTCTTTACGGGTTTCTTAGTCGCGATCGATCGTGCGGCAGGAGCAGGAGCATCGTCGGATTCTGTACTTGATCGTGGTGAGCGTTGTAGGAGATATGATTAAACAAATTCTTGTGTTTACCCCAGTCTGACATGGTTATGTGGTATCGGTTGTCCCTTGCGGGCAGCACTATGGTACAAGTGTGTCGGGGTCTAAGTGTTAACAGTTAAGATCGAAATGTTAGGTCACGTGGCTAAAATTTGACGTAAGTATGCAGCAGCTGACGTACGTCGAAGTGCCACTTTCTCAAGCTCGTGCTTCCCCAACGTAGTACTGTATGCAACTTGCACTCGTGTACTTTACTCGAAAAGTGATCGGCGTTGTATATATGCCCCGGTAAATTCTTGATGCGAGGGTGCTGTATGGCCTCAGATCTACCAGACGCAGGACGAGTCAGATACTGCGCGGAGGATGGTTGTAGTTGAGTGCTCAGCTGCCGCAGAGCAACAAACTGATGTTACCCTTCTGGAGGTATGCGAAGCATCTGTTATTCAATCTCATTTATTGCCTTCGTGCTGCAATGCAGTTGGACCCTGTAGTTCAGGTATTCGCACTCCTCGCTTCCCTATATTATATGTGATATACGCTATGGAAAGGGTTAACAAGAATGTTAGGGGTCAGGCCTAACAAGGGTTAAGAATGTGAATGACGATCGTCCTCTACTCAGCAGGTCCAATCTCGATTATCAAACATGCGTCTGAACAGGATCGCACATAGTAGTAACACACAGAAGGTATGCAGCCTTTTCCTCGTGCGTATATAACTAATCTCACTATACTATTAACTACGGGTATGACATGGAACGAGCGTGTTGTTGCGGTCAAACCCTAAGTTAGGCTGTCGAGGTGCAGAAGTGCGATAAGGATAGGGTTACGTCCGACTCATTGGCTATCAGTGGAAGAACTTACGAAGGTACTGCGATCCTTCCCGCTTCCGATAATGATAACAGTTTATATACTTTACACTCTGTTGCTCCTAGATCGTGTTTGCGTGTATCAAAAATCCCTCCACTCTGCGGCGGTCCAGTGACTTTGAGTGATTGTTCGCTTCTTGGTTCAGGAAGTTTCCCTTGCTGTCTAGGACGCGTCATTTTGTTTTCGTCACGCGCGCCACCAAAATTTTATTAGTTTTGCACGCAGCTGTGAACATATTTCGGTAGAAAGCTTCGACCACATATTTTGCAACGGCGTCATAGACCAGTGGACCACCAACAAAGTGCCAATGACACTTTTGAATACCAAAAACTGGAGTCCAGCCGCGCAGATGACTTCATCGGGTGTTCCCCATCGCCAACAGTGGTATGGCATGCTGATAAGAATGCAAACTTAACATGTGGAGTGTTGTTCTCCATGATATCAAGCAGCGTCAGAGGCTCATCTCTCCTGCCGAGACACGAATTGTAAGGCTACTCACGGTCCTGCTTTCCATGACATGCGAGGTGTCCTCTTGCAAAACGTCCAGCGCATCTGCTTCCGTCGTGTGAACAAGCTTGCGGACAAGCCACGTGCGTCTTCATCATCTGCCATCTGATCAGAGCTGAAAGTGTTGGCGTGTAAGAACGGATGTACCAGGCACAGTTCCCACCCCAGTCGGTCTGCCTTTATCTGAAAAGGGTGAACTGCGTTAAGATGAATGGAAGTGAAGACTGCAGTTGGACACAACTTCGAGAGCAGTTCTTTAATCTGAAACTACGTTGGAGGACGATGACAATGGGTAGCATAATCTCGCCCCATGCCATCCGCAAGATGGCTTTGAATTCCTTCCTGTCGCTTCTCCTGGTACTTCCTAAGTCATGTGTCCCTGTGCAGCGTCATCCTTGTCCCGACCTGGGAACCACACACGTGCACATGACTCTCGCACTGATCTGGAGAAAGGGTTCAAGAATAAAATTTCTGGGCAGATATAACTTGCATTTTATGGGGCGGTCAGAGACGAACGACAGCATTAGATGAGCGCGAACCAACATCACTGTCAGGGGATTTCACACGGTAGAACCCTGGACCCCTACTATCATGGGAGTCAGGAACAACTTTTTCGCTGCTGTGCCATTAATTGTACATCACGGACACACAACTTACCAGTGCAACTGCCCTACTCATGAGCCAAGTCCAAAAAGGTTTCAGTCCATGTTCGAGCTAGTCTCTCAGAGCTACGCCACTCAGACATATGACAGTTATCCGATGACATTATTGGTTAGTACTACCTGTTTAAATGAAGTTGCCGACTTTGACGCGCGGTTGCCTCCAAAGTGAGTATTACAGTATTTTTATTTTTAGAGCCGTTCTATTACGAGTCGAAGATTCGACAGTCAGATGAGCACTTGAGGTAGATTTGAACACAAGCTAATTTAATCTCTGGGGTGCTTGCGCTCACCTTATTTTTAGAACTGTTCTGCACAGCTAGTGATCTCTGTGCTTCACGGCAAACACATACGAGCGCCTTCAAGTGACAATTACCCATGAACATGTAGCATCACCCACGGGTCACTTTAAATATGGTCCTCATCTCCTTGTCGACTGATGCTGTGGTTGCGTCTAAATTTTAAGCTACCTACTTTAAGCTGCCTGCCTGAACATCTTCCCACTGATGCTGAACTTCATGGTAGGGTGTAAATTCGTCCGCTGTGCCCCCGGCGTAAGATCGGAGGTCTGAAGCTATGTCGCGCGTAATATAAAGGTACAAGTGCATGAGTGTCGCTGTAACACCAGGTAACACCCCTGTATATCTAATCACCGTAAGTCCAGACAACCCAAGAGTCGTCCTGTGGGTTTCTAATATTTATTTGACATTTTCAACAGGACCAGTAAGGATGCGTTGGCAGCTCCCAGTCACGCAAAATAAAACCATCACTTGCCGCAATGACTTAGGCCAGCTAAAGACGCACGGTCCAGAGCAGAGATACGTCAGCCCTACCACTGGGGCCTGTCGGAAGCTCGTCGTGCAAGCCGTCAATCCACGCGGCGAATCCGAAGTTGCCATCAGAAACCACATCAATCAGGCAAGAAAAACCGCCATATGGCTGACAGACAATTCCCCCCCTCAATGGCGGAGAATTATCAAATGGATAATCTTATGGTCGTGGTTTACGTGCCTGCTCACTATGAAGCTCATCTGGATGATCGTTTGTCTGTTCGTGCTGATTATTATTCCTGACTTGGCGGATGACATTGGGGAGGATACGGAGGTGCATGACACTGGATACTACAAACTGTATGTTCGCCGGTTCCATGGCCAGCTATGGGCAGCTCGTTCGCGTATGGAACATTCTTCTTCTTCGCGCTTTATCGAAGAGGGCGAGGTGGACATTCGTACACAGACCCTTTATCCTCGACTTCTCATTATCTACGACCCGATCCGAAATGAATGGGTCCCATGTGCAGATCGCGATATCATTATCCGTACCAATTTTGTCGCCATCTCTTTCAGCCGCAAAGATGTCTGTCCTAAAGGCCCGAATGAGGAGACGGAAAAGGCTCAGTTTATAGAAGAGGTTCGTGCAGCGGTGCTTGGACAGAAATATAACGCGTATTGGCTTGACTTGGAGTGTGTAGGAGAGACGCAGTCAGAGAAGAATGTGGATTTGTACTGCATGGCGGACGTCTACCGTGGAGCAGAGGTGACTATGATCATGCTCGGGAAATCTGCGGCTGGGGAGAACGAGTGCTGGAAAAGCTGGGGCGAACGGGTGTGGACTATGCCCGAAGCCCTCCTGAGCCGTCGCCTTTGTTATAAGTTCCGAGATCGAGAAGAGGTTACGCCGTTGTCACTGTTTGAACTGGCCAACCTGGCCTATACAAACTACCATGACGAACAGGCTATCATCAATGCATACAGCGGAAAGGATCCGCTTGAGAGGTTGGAGCGCCTAACACTGCTGAAATCAGCAATATGGCGGCGTCGTATGGCACCTCCGAGTCTACCACCACGCGTTGCTCCTCCCCCATCACAGCTGGACATGGTAGGCGAGCACTCTGCCATCAATGGGCCGTGCAAGGCTGATCGTGTGTATGCGCTGATGGGCTTTTTTGAACATCGGATTCGTCCAAACCATTTCGAGGACGAGCTGCACGCTCTTGTGAGGCTGTCAATGGCCAACGACAATGACCGTATTGTTGAGCGCATGGTATCCATGCTGCCCCCAACCATCACCGAGACGGCATGTTGGTACTCTGACGAAGATATATACTGCGCCAATCTTTGGGATATTCTACCAGTGATCCAGGTCGCTGGTATTACGGAACATGGAGCTCTTGTGATTGATGGGTGCCGGGTGGCTGCTATCAGATGGAAAGATTTCCCGGAGATTGCATTTGGGACCACAAATTCATTGAAGAGGAGCGTTATCGGTTTCCTCCCGTATCTCTCGTGGCCAACTCTTATCATCGGGTTAGGTACTATTACGACCAGAAGCCTAGTGGGAGGCATCACGCTCATCGCAGTCGCATTAGTGCTCCTCCTCCTTTCCCCTTGGATGTTCGTTTTCCATCATTCTGGGCGTATCGTCCGCACACAACCATGGTTCATTGGAGTGAAAGGGGTCATCAGCATCACAGAGGTGGAGAGGCATTTGTACGGTGACGCTACAGGACACTTCCCAAGAATGTCTTTCACGCCGAGCGGATCACAGTTCTCAGTTCCCGAACGAAGCACAGAGCGAGGAGGTTCGTTTGAACAGTACGACCAAGCAAAACTAGCAGATAGTGGACAAGATGCAGGACACATCTATACGCTCATCGACACATGCTCCTCGACGATGTACTATTTCCGTGCAGAGCGACCACCGACTGTGTGTATATTTGCTGGACGGGAGGGAGGGCTTGGGAGGTTTGTGCTATGTTCAGAGAGGTGTGATATCAATGAACTGCATAAGGAGAGTGTGTTGAGGATGCCGATGGAGATCAGTGAGAAAATGGAATTGTGTGGATGGGTCGCTCTTGGATGAGATTAATCTATTAGGGGAGCTCAAAGTTGAACGCCCAACACCCAATGCCCAGCGCCCAACCTCGTGACCGAAATGAGTATACCTACAATAAATAGAAGTAAATACAAAATAAACCCTAAGTAAACCCTGTTACATCATCGCCCCGCACAGCATCACTACTGAAGCCTAAAGGTGATCAATATGCTACAGCCATGGCTCGAACAAGTCTACACTACCAATATCTGCAAAACTACATAATGCATATGATGCTGTGAAGCATCCTTTAGCCACCACAGACCCCAGAAGAGGCTGCACATGAATTTGACCTTGATATCTCTTACATTCTTGCTATCCAGCACTTTCATTATCTCCTAGAAAGACCCCTGATGCTCAAAGCTGGCTCACTTTGCATGGGAATATGCACAAAATCCAGCACATCACTCATGCTTCATCAACATGCTCCATGTTTCACCTGAAGTTTTTCAGGTCATCCTTGATTTAATTGAGGATCATCCTGTCTTCTATAACAACTCAAACAATGCCCAGGTACCAGTTAGATACAGCT
>MU172966.1:329918-342039 GCA_016695475.1 Suillus decipiens
TTCACATCTGGGCCTACTCCTCCATAGTAGTTATACCACTTCATCCATCCATACACCTATCCATCTATCCATCCATCCGTCCATCTATCTATCTGTCCGTTTACCCATCTGTACATCCATCCATCTGTCTGTCCATCTATCCATCCGCCCATCCGTCCGTCCATCTGTTATCCATTCAACACCCCGCTACTCCTACCTTTGGATCCTCGTACCTTCGGATCGTCGGATCCTTGGACCTTTGGATCGTCATACCTTTGGATCGTCAGATCCTTGGATCTTCGGACCTTCGGATCCTCATACCTTCAGACCTTCGGACCCTTGGTCCTATTCTATCCTCCATCCTATTGTAACATCCCTCACTGCTCTACTCTGGACTTTGTCCAAGTAGTCTTGTCATCATCCCCTATCATCCAGGAATAGTTCTGGCACATTCCTGCGCTCATCTGGAAGTCCTTCAGAGCTCTATTGAGCTATCCTGCCCTAGAGTTCGTCCGGACTACATCTGGACTTCACCAGAACTCTCCCTAGGACTTCATCTGAAATTAAGGGGCAATACTTGGGTAAGGGGCACAGCATATGAGCTGAGGCCAAAGCCCTTTATGATCCGTTAACCCTCTGAGCACATCTCTAACAGCACCAAATGGAACTAGTTGGCATGGCATGGGCATTCAATGGGCATCGGCTCGTGAATTGTGTCTTGGTACTGTGGTACAGTAGTCTGGCAAGGGAGCAGTAACCTTGGTAACTGTATATATTGATAGTGCTAGGGTTAGGGGTGGTTGTGCTATGTGGTATAGGGGCTAGACAATAATGGAAATGGACTCATACAAGGCTAGCACCAACTAGACTGTCACACCGACTAGAATGACTTCCTACCTATTCCCAGGTTTCACTCGCTCCACCATCATTTGAAGAAACCACTAAATTTAGCAATAAAGCTCAAGAATTTGCTACAGAAGAAAAGAGAAAGAAGAAGAAGACCTTTGAAGAGCTTGTTCCTTCCTATCTCCACAATTTCAAAGACATCTTTGCCAAAGATGGTCTAAATCATCTCCCACCAGAATGCCCCGGTATAGACCACTGTATCGAGACAAAACCCGGTTTTATTCCATGAACATTGAAAGTTTATCCCTTGTCTGAAAAGGAGAGAGAAGCTGTCAAGAACTTCATTGACAAAAATGTAGCCAAGGGCTTCATCTCCGAATCAAAATTGCCCCAGGCTAGCAGGTTCTTCTTTGTAGGAAAGAAAAGCAGAGAACTCTGTCCATGCCAAGATTATTGGTACATTAATGATTGGATGATAAAGAACGCCTACCCTCTTCCCCTTTCAGTATCACTCATTGCCAGGCTACATGATGCCTGTTTCTTCACCAAGATGGATATTCGATCCAGATACAACAATATCCATATTCACCCTGACGATCGTTGGAAAGCTGCATTCACTACTGAATTCAGCCTTTATGAACCCAACGTCATGTTCTTTGGCCTATGCAATTCCCCTGCTACTTTCCAAGCCTACATGAATCGCACGTTTCAGCAGGAGATCAACGAAGGATGGATGGTGATCTATATGGACGACATCCTCATCTTTTCAAAAACATTAGAAGAACATCAACACTGTACTTGAAGAATACTGGAATGACTACGACAAGAACAGTTGTTCTTGAAACCAGAGAAATGCACATTCGACACCCAAGAAGTTGAATATTTAGGGATGATTATTCGACCAGGAGAAGTTGCCATGGATACTGCAAAGACCAAGGGAATTGCCAAATGGCCAATCCCACGAACAGTCAAAGATGTCCGATCCTTCCTCGGGTTTTGCAACTTCTATTGCACATTCATTTCCCACTATTCCGACATCGCCCGACCTCTTATTGATCTTACTAAGAAAAATGTCCCATTCACATGGACTCCCAAATGCCAGGATACTTTTGAAATCCTGAAAGAGAAATTTACCCAACAACCAGTGCTTCGCAATCCAGATCTGGCCCGACAATTCACACTCACTACCGACATGTCCCTTGTTGCAACAGGGGCGGTCCTACTTCAGACCGATGAGAATGGGGTGTATCACCCCTGTGCTTACCTCTCTCAGTCATTAAACCCCGCCAAACAAAATTACCAGATCTTTGATCGGGAATTACTTGCTGTTATTAGAGCGCTAACAGAGTGGCGCCATTACCTCGAAGGGAATCCTTATCCCATTCTCATCTTCACCAATCACAAGAACCTGCTGTACTTCAGGATGGCACAGAAACTAACTTGTCACCAAGCTCACTGGCAGCTCATCCTCTCCACCTTTGACATCGAACTTCATGACATTGCAGGAACTAAACTGGCTGCCCCAGATGCCCTCTCCCGTCGCCCAGATCATGATACTGGCGGTCATGATAATGAAAATACCATTCTTCTTCCTGATTCCCTTTTTGTCCGACTCATCAATACAGATCTACTTGATGTACTGGGTTCTTCTGACCCTCTTGATGATCCAGTGTTCAAAACGGTGTCAGGTGCCCTAGATGAGGTGTGCCTCCCCCCCTATGAAATCCGCTCTTTCTGATTGGAAGATTGATAATGGTGTTCTCTATTTCTGCAGTCACGCTTATATTCCCCCAGCCCATCATTCCACTATCCTCTCCTGATATCACAATCATCCCTCCACCAGCCATCCTGGCCATTTCAAAACTGAAGAACTTGTCAAATGCGAAGCCTGGTGGCCCTCTATGGGTTCCTACATTTGCAAATACATTGAGGGTTGTGCCCTTTGTCAGCAAATGAAGGTGGATACACACCCAGTCCACCCACCCCTTTCCCCTATTCCCTCCTCTGCTACCCAACCCTTCTCCCAACTCTCCATCGACCTGATCACCAATTTACTGGTTAGCAATGGCTTCGACAGCATCATGGTTGTGGTAGACCATGGCCTTACAAAGGGGGTAATTATTCTCCCATGTGTTAAGACCATACTCAATATATGAGAAATCCGAAGGGCTTTGGCCTCAGTTCGTGCACTGTGCCCCTTTCCCGAGTACTGCCCTTTACTTCCGAGGGATAACCTTCGTCCGAGGGTCTGGAAGTGCTTGCGTAGCAGATCCAAAGGTCCGGAGGTATCGGATATGGTACGTCCGGTATATATCCGAAACATGTGGGTGGAAGGAGCTCGTCCGGAGGGTATCCGGAGGGTAAGGATGAATGCGAGGTATAAGACTAGTAGCGGACGAGATCCGTACTAGAAACTAATGGATATGGACTACCAAAGGTAGAGTCGGGAACATAGACTATAGGAATCAATCCTAAGTCTCAGAAGATACTTAGAGTTGGGATGGGTGGGTTTGGATGAACGGAATGAGCAGAATCTAAGATGATATTCGAACTAAGGTTCTCTAGAGCTTTACATGTAGTTTATATACTGTATGTAGATAGTACGGACAATCAATGAATCTGGGACTGGAGGGCTATGCACAAAGTATAACGGAAGTCTATGTGGTAAATGCGCAGCGGATCAGCAAACGCGAGTCGGATATGAAGCACAGGTAACGGATCAGTAAGCAGGACAGGAATATACACAGCCAAGACACCGGTACAGGTAGATCACCGAAAGGGGATAGAAGAAAGGATGCAGTGGACTTAGAACACAAGAAGTTGTAGCGCATCGGATGAGTGATCCGGATCGGATCTGTGGTCCGGATAGAAGCAGGATCGATCGGATCTGATCGGATCTGATCGGATCTTGGATCGGATGTATGGAATATGACACCATGCCAGAAGATGATCTCCTCTGAAGGAGTCACAAAACTGTTTCTAAAACACGTCTACCGCCGCTTCGGTCTCCATGACAAAGTTATTTCTGACTGTGGTCTGCAATTTCTATCCCACTTTTCGAAAGAACTAGCCTGACTTCTTGACTATACTATTGCACCATCTACCATATATCACCCTCAGACAGATGGGCAAACCGAACAACTCAACAAAGAACTAGAAACATACCTCTGAATCTACTGCTGCAATAACCTGAACAAATGGGTATACCACCTTCCTATCACAGAATTTGTCCATAACCATCGAAAACACAATGCGCGAAATGCCTCCCCATTCTTCCTCATGATGGGATACGAGCCCCGCACTATTCCTCATCTTATCCCCGACTCCTCAGTACCATCTGCAGAAGAACGAGTATGATCCCTGCAGAAAATAAGAGAAGAAGCATTGATTGCCATAACTTGGCTATGCAAAAGATGGCTGAACAATCACATGGGAAGAAATATACCCTGTGGAAGATTGGAGAGAAGGTGTGGCTCTCCACAGCAAACCTTCACCTAAAACTCCCATCATGGAAACTTGCCCCAAAGAGATACATACCATTCCCAATTGAAGAAGTCCTATCTCCCATTACATTTAAACTCCGCCTACCAATGCAATGGAAGATACACCCTGTGTTTCACACTTCTGTCCTATTGTCCTATAGCAAAACAGATGTACACGGCCCAAACTTCCTAGAACCTCCTCCTGACATCATCGAAGAAGAAGAAGAATATGAAGTAGAAGCAATCCTTTCGCACAAGGGAATCGGCAAATGACGCCAGTATCTGGTATCTTGGAAAGGGTATTCATCAGCAGATAATGAGTGGCTCCAAGAAGATAATCTCCGAAACTCCGCTCAAATTCTGAAGGCTTATAAGAAGCAACATGCCCTCTAACCTCAGACATTCGCCCTCCATCCTCGTTACAGATCACAGACTTACCACAACCAAATTCCATGGCTTCCTACATCACTCCAGTTCATACAACATCCATAATCCCTGACCCCATGCAAGAAAACTACCACGACCTCATCGCAGACATCGACAACACTGCCCTAATCCAATCTGCTCTCCAGTGTCCTGGACACGCCATAGAAATTGACAACCTCCTGCAGCACCACACTCCTCAGCTCATAATTAACATCATCAGAACTGCTGCTCTTCTTGAACGGGTAGCAGATGACTCCACCAAACCATACATCAAATGACAACTCTACCACATTCAAAAGTGCATTCAAAATTATGGTGTGCTGCTGCTGCCTGATTCTTTTAAGAATGACATTGAGGAGGTTATTCACATCATTTCCAAATGCCGAGCAGGCATGGCTTGACCACAATCCCCAAGCAGAGATGAGCAGGCGACTACATCGCTTACCACTTCCTATTCAAATCCTTTCCCTCATGTTGACGCTCTCTCTGGCTTGCTTGCTTCTGTGGAGGACGCCACCACATTCTTCATAAAAGACCTACACCTCCATGCAGCCGGAGACCTCCCGGCACAAGAACTCGTGGGGTGTATTGCACTGCGCTCTCTCCCTTCCTATGCTGAAAAGATGCATGACAGTTGGGTTCGTGACTCTAGCCTAGCAGTGTTGCTCACCACCCTCAAGATCCACCCACCAATGGCAATACCTGATGATATTGAGCTCACTCCCACTATGACAATTACTGAGTCACACCCTGCAGAACTGTATTTGGCATTCACAGAGGCTCATGAAGACATTATCGCCGCCAGAGCTGTAGCAGAAGCCTTAGATGTCACTCCCACAATATCCACAGCTGCGACCCTCATTGATCCCTCTGCTATTGGGCAAGTGTCTGTAGACACGTTTGGCCCTACTTCCCCTGCTGAGCCTGCTGAGCTAATTACGGCCACAGAAGAATCAACCTCATCATCTTCATGAAAGTGCCAATGAGGCGCACGCAGTGGAAAGGCACGAGCACGCTCCACTAGTCCCATTCCTATCCCCACGCTGCTATGGCAACATGAAACTGAATTACCCCCTTTCCCTTCACCTTGAAACCGCGACGAAAATATGAAATGTCGCTTCTGTCTCAACCTGGGCCATCAACAAGCTAACTGCCCTCATTATAAATGTCGAATCTGCACCTGTCTTCAACCAGGTCATCTTACACTTTACTGCCCTGAGTTTCACAGCCAACCACCATTCAGTCTTTCATACTGCGATGAGGGGTTCTATGATGCCCTTCGTGAGTGGGAACATTACCTCGACACCATTTGTACCTCCATCCCACAAGTTTCCATGGCAACTTGGGATTGAATTAGGGCCAGGGGTGTGGAAGAAGCCGCGTATATGTTAAGGCGTACTGGAGGAGAGGATGTCAACGATCCCACCACTGACGACTACTCTGATGATCCTGTCTATTATGCTAACCAGGATATGTAAAGTCAATGACTTTACTCATTAAAACGGGGGTAATGTTACAATTGTATGTATCCCTATCCCATTTTTCTCTTCTTTCTCCATTACTGCTTACATCATCCCTTGTATACTATACATTTCAACACGGTTGTACTATAGTTGCCTTCCCCTTCGGGATATGCACTTACATCCTTATGTCTACCTTTTATATCAGTCTTGGTCCATGCACATATAGCTACCATATTTAAGCATGGTGTACTTGTCTTAGTTCTTTACTTTAATCTTACTGGGTTTTACCTGGAACATTCTTCGCTAAGGCCTTGCAACCTTAGTCATCTGAATCGTCTCTAAGACTTAGCACTCCTTTGTCTTAGTCTAAAGCGAACCTTTGTATTTGACTCAGCCAGTCTAGTCCTTTTATCAGGCCTTGACTGTCTTCGTCGTCTATTTGACTTTGTACTTGACTTAGCTGTCTCATACCAGTACTTGATGCCCTTGTACTGAGAACTATTGCTCTTTTGCTTTAGTGCTATGACCCACATTCGAGAAGCCTCTCTTGTGCAGCCTTTGTGTTAAGAACTATCCCAGTTCATAACATCAATCCCACTTCCATCCGGACCATGTATCCAATCTGGATCACCCATCTGAAACCCCTAGCTTCTCATGTTCTAAGTCCACTGTGCATACTTGCTTCTATCCCCTTTTGGTGATTCACCTGTACCAGTGTCCTGGCTATGTATATTCATGTCCTGCTTACTGATCTGTTACCTGTGCTTCATATCCGACTCGCATTTACTGATCTGCTGTAAAGACTACAATCTAGCTAGGCTGATAGTGGACTACCACCTAAGCTAGTATATGTTGAAAGCTTGCCTGGCTGCTATACTTGCTGTGCAAGAACATTCGACCCAAGGGGGATGCTAGTTGGATATAGTTTGAGTTGCCTAATATAGCATGATAGGGGCCAATGATAGTGAGAAAGTTGCCAAAGTTGCTGAGATGGTTTCTGAGGATAGCATGATGTATGCTGAAGCTGCACGCGGCGTGGGAAAATATTACTAAGCAGCGGTAGAGTGGTATAGCAGTATAGCAAGGGTATTGTGTGCAGTGGGATAAGGATTTTACTATGATTTTTGATAAAGATTGTATTTTGTATAAGGATTGATAACTATACCAAAAGGTAATAGTGACTTCTCCTACTGAGTATACAGTAGAAGGGTAGTAAAGTACTAGTCTTGGTAGGTAGGAAATTATATACCTAAGTAATAGCAATGGAGATGGAAGGGATAGGAAAGCCACGCAGTAGACATGTAATAAGGGTGTACTACATGTTACAAAACATAAGGCAAGGAAATTTACATACCAGCATGGCTAGGTGGACATAGGACGGAACAGAATTCTTGAGCCTTTAGGTTGCCTAATGGGTCTCGGCAAGTCACGGGAGCTGCGCACAGCACGGGAAAGTTGCCCATAGGGTGGCTGCTAAGCTGCAGTGAGGCTACTGGAGCTTGGAACAGAGCCGGAGATAGGGGTAACACATGGGAAATGGACTTGGTGAAGGACGGAGAGGCTGAGGGGTATGGATAATGATAGGAAAAATGCTTTGGGCTTGATACCTATATGATAATGGGGTCATACAAGCTTATAGCAAGTTTGACTGGCACACCACTGTGCATTTACTAATAGACTTCTGTTATACTTTGTACATAGCCTCCCGGTCCTGGACTTGCTGATTATCCATGCTAGCTACCTACAGTATACAAACAGCATGTATAACTCTATAGAACCTTAGTTTGAATATCATCTTAGATTCTGCTCATTCTGTTCCTCTGAACTTGAGCCACTTCCAGCTCTAGTATCTTCTGAGACTTAGGATTGATTCCTAAAGTCTACACTTCTGACTCTACCCTTGGTAGTCCATATCCGTTAGTTTCTAGTACAGACCTTGTCTGATACTAGCCTTATATCTTGAATTCATCTGTACATTCCGGATACCCTTCAGATGTATCATTTCCATCTGTATGCTCCAGATATCTTTCGGACGTATCATATCCAATACCTTCGGACCTTTGGATCCATCACGAGAATACTTCCAGATCTTCAGACATATATCACTCCTCTGAAATAAGGGGCAATACTTGGGAAAGGGGCACAGTGTACAAACTGAGGCCAAAGCCCTTCAGATCTCTTGTCTTTTGAGTATGGTCTTAACACTGTCCCAAATACCCCAGGACTTCTGCTACTATCATTCCTGGTAATATATAACATTTTCAGCAAATCTTTTGTAGCTCCTCAACCATATCACTTGTTCTTTCGAAAATTTGCCCCATGATAGATTTGTATCTCTTCTACATAGATTTGATTTTTACTGATTTTTAAAATAATGTGGTGTGGTGTCAGAGCAAACCCAACAAAACTCAGGGTCTACCCTCTAATCTGTACAATTTTGTCATGGCCTGTCACACCTCAGCACAGTAGTGGCACAGTTGACTTTCATTCTCTACCATCTTGTGCAGTGTGTGCACATCATGCAAGGCTTGAAAATGGTGAATACAGCAGATCATCAAGTATCATAGTTCATGTCTAATACTGACAGTAATAATTACTATGATTGTACTGGTGTTGCTGATAGGCTGCTGAATAGAATTGATGCCCTGCATACATGTCCTGACTCATCTGCACTGTCTCACCAACTCAAAAATATGCATTGCTGTGACTTGCTGGTGTAAAATGAGGGTGAATAATATGTGGAGGGTGAGGATGAGGTGCAAGATACTGCATTGGAGGGGCATACATAGGCTGAAGTTGGTCTCCAAATGATTCATGAACTGGATTTGGTGAGGGATTCATGTCTTGTTGTAATCCAGCAGTGTTATTGCTGGTTGAATAAACCCTCATACCATGGATTTTTCTTGAGGCCAGAGTCATCATCAAAGTGCTGCAGAATCTGCTGGAGCACTTTTATTTTGAGTCTGGTCTCAGGTAATTGCAAGGCTGTGGCTATGTCATGCAGCTCCTCCAGCTTCTTGGTCTTGATTGTGCCTGTGAATATAGTTTGGGAATGCTCCTGTTCCACTTGCTGACCTTGCTTTTCCTGTTCCTCTGCAACCTTCTTCTGTTTTTTTGCCTCTTCCTGATGTTCCCACTCAGCTTGCTCAGCCTCTAGCTCCCTCAGCTCCATGTAACCTTTCTCTGATGTCAGTACCCTCCAATATGGCTTTGTTCATTTCTTTACTGGCTTTTTGTGAACTTTCTCTTCTGCCTTCTTGTTTAACTGTTGTTTGTAGTGCTCTGTCATTTGACCTGCAAAATAGCAGTGCATCTCTGCAGCATCCTTTTGATGTCTCAACAATTCATTCTCTTTACAAAGCCACTCATTCTCTCACAGCCTGGATAGCAGCTGCAATGGTGGCCTCATAAGTAACATCTTATTAGCTTTTGTTTGGGTTGCCTTCCTGCAGTGTGGTGCCATTAGAGAGAATAATGCAATAGTGAACACAACATGGAGACTTGAGCAGAGGATAGATGCCGTATATGCTGAGAAGGAGATTGAATTATTTGTGCATCTCCCCTGTCTGGTGTCATGCTCTCAGACTTGTCATTGATTCTATCAGTGTAGCACCTCAGTACAAGAGAGTAAGTGTTATCAAATTGGTTTTATAACATCCTTATGAGGTACTCTATATGCTCCAGGTAAAATTTCATGAGTATCTTTGCAGGATCTTTGGGATCTGGGTGATTTATATTGGGCAAAGGTTGGAAATTATTGCTATTTCATCTCTCACAACTGTAACATCCAAGAATATTTTATTCTATTTATACAGAACATTACTTCTAGGTACTCTGCACATGCCTGAATTTTTTCAATGCCAGTTGAGCACAATGTTGAATTGTTATGAGCATTTTAAAAAGTTTTGCATATTAGCAACCATGGACATATTACTGGGAATGATAGTATTTGGTGTATACTGCATGTAAGCAGTTTGGCACTGTCTGCCGCCTGTACTATCTAAATACATCATCCCAATGCACCCTGCTATATGCCCAAATTTCTAAAATTGGCAAGGCATTGCTCCCATGCCCATAACCCTTGCACTTCTCCACCACCACCACCACTGTCTACCACCCCGCCATAGGCATTGATGATGCCTTCTACACTCCACCACTACATGGTACTGCCTGTCTAGCCACCAGCCTCATCTCTTGAGGATGCCACCACTAATGGCACCACCACCAACCTTGTCATAGCATTGATGGTGCCTTCCATACTCCACCACTTCATATGCTGTATGCCAGCCTCATCTCTTGAGCACACTACCACCAACCTTGTCTCTTGATGATGCCACCACCAACATTGTTTCTTGAGGAAGCCACCACCAACCTTGTCACTTGTGGATGCCACCACCAGCCTCATCTCTTGAGGATGTTACCAGTTCTACTCCTTCCTACAGTTAACACATGCTTTCTGGACCCCACACTCAACTGTTAAACACACCATTAGTGCCTACCATCACCTACTCTACTTCCTACCATGTGCTGGCACCTACTACTGCCTACCATCTGTTGGCACCTCTAGTCCTTACTACTCTGGTTACCTCGGATATGGGGTAGGAAAATTGACCTGAACCCAGTACCTTTGATGGAATTTAAGGACTTGTATTGTGTTCTGTGAATTTCTATTATTATATAGGCACAATGATGTAGCTGACTGTATGAGACTTTGTGCCATGAAAAGCATGTCAATGTATTCAAATGAGCGAGAGTAATAAGCCATGCATCTATCAATTAGAACTGGTAAGGTGTCGGTGCTGATCCAAACAAACGATCTAAATTTGCCAACATCATAATAGGATCCATCAACTCATCAGCAGTGAGAGGAGTGTAGTCAGTGGCTGCAGGACCATGGGGAAGGAAATTAAAGTTGTAAGTCATGAGATCAAAGTTCAAGGTACCATTATTCACATTGTTGAAGGCAGTATCAGTATTGCCATTGGTGTTGGTGTCAGTGCTGACATCATCAGTGTCAATGTTGGTAGCTGAGGCACCTTCAGTGGGGTCTTCATCTTTGAGCCCATTCAGTCACATAGCCTGATAAATACATATAGCCAATGTTGAAAAATCCCTATCCTAAACAGGCCAGCTGACAAGGGCCCATCAATGTATTGTTGTGATAAATACAGGTGGGCCCATAGTGTGTGGTATAGTATATAAGTGTACACTTTCCAATTGCCTGTGGTAGGTAATATATGGTAGGTAGGGTATGAAATATATACCTGATATGAATAGGTATGCCAATGTCAAGTGTGTATATGAGACAAACAGGTGGGCCCACCATAAGTGTGTGTATGAGACAAACAGGTGGGCCCACCACAAGTGCATATATGATAAAAACAGGTGGGCCCATCATAAGTGCATATTTGATACAAACAGGTGGGCCCATCACAAGTGTAATTTTTAAACAAACAGGCAGGCCCACCATAAGTGCATATATGATAAAAACAGGTGGATCCATCACAAGTGTATATTTGATACAAACAGGTGGGCCCATTACAAGTGTATATTTGATACAAACAGGCAGGCCCACCATAAGTGCATATATGATAAAAACAGGTGGATCCATCACAAGTGTATATTTGATACAAACAGGTGGGCCCATTACAAGTGTATATTTGATACAAACAGGCCCATCACAAGTATATATTTGATACAAACAGGTGGGCCACCACAAGTGCATATATGATAACAACAGGTGGACCCATCACAAGTGTATATTTGATACAAACAGGTGGGCCCATCACAAGTGTCATATTTGATATAAACAGGCAGGCCCACCACAAGTGTGTATATGAGACAAACAGGTGGGCCTGTCACAAGTGTATATTTGATACAAACAGGCAGGCCCACCATAAGTGCATATATGATAAAAACAGGTGG
>MU172967.1:13463-34575 GCA_016695475.1 Suillus decipiens
GGACTTCATCCAAAATTAAGGGGCAATACTCGGGTAAGGGGCACAGCGCATGAGCTGAGGCCAAAGCCCTTTATGATCCATTAACCCTCCAAGCACGTCTCTAACAGCCATACGGATTACTCAAGCAACTCCCTGTTCTGGAGAAACCATGGAATTCCATCTCTATGGACTTTATTGAGCAACTTCCGGACTCATCCAGCTATACAGCTATCCTTGTCATCATAGACTGCCTATCCAAGCAAGCCATATTTGTTCTGACTCATGACACCATAACCTCTCCAGATCTCACCTGCCTCTTCCTCCTCCACATATTCTCCAAGCATGGTGTCCCATCCCATGTAACCTCGGATCGAGGAACTGAGTTCATATCCCACTTCTTCCAGTCTTTAGGAAAAGCATTAGACATGGTCCTACACTTCACATCTGGATATCATCTGGAAGGGGACAGACAAACTGAGCGTGCCAACCAAATGCTGGAACAATACCTTTGGATCTATTGCAACTATCAGCAGGACAACTGGTCCGAGCTACTACCCCTAGCAGAGTTTGCATACAATAATGCTCTGAGTGCTACTACCAGGGTATCGCCCTTCTTCGCCAATAAGGGTTATCATCCGAATATTTCCATCCATCTGGAACATGATCTGTCCTCCATCCATGCCCAGGAATATGCTCTGGACCTTAATAAACTTCACCAGTTCCTCCGAGAAGAAATGTCCGAAGTGCAGAAACGCTATCAAGGATCTGTGGACACTAAAAGACAACCCACTCCGGACTTCCGGATTGGAGAACAAATCTTTGTTAAAGCCAAGTACTTCCATTCCACTCGCCCATCAAAGAAGCTTTTGGAAAAGAATTTAGGCCCATTTGAGGTTATGTCTCGTCCAGGCACACATTCCTTCGCCATCCGACTTCCAGATTCTATGCGTTCTGTACATCCTGTATTCCATGTCTCCCAACTAGAGCCAGCAATTCCAAACACCATCCCCAATCGCATCCAACCTCCTCCTCCAGTCAAGGTTGACGGAGAACCAGAATACGAGATATCCGAAATCCTGGACTCTAGACTTGATCATCATAGATGCCAGTGTCAACTTCTGTACCTCATCCGATGGTCTGGATATGAAGGAACGGACGAAGAGACTTCATGGTTACTTGCTACCAAGCTCGGAAACACATCTGAACTTGTATCCGATTTCCACTCTGCATATCCAGACAAACCTGGTCCTATTCAACTTTGAAGTACATGAATGATATATGAAATACAAGTACAAGTATCGGAAAAGGCCACAGGACTAAGAAAGACTACATTTCCATAGACTCCTTTACCCCTCTGGATCCGTCCTCCTCACTTCCGGAACCCTTATTCATCTCCTCATCTTCCTCCTCAACATCCAAAGTCATCTGAACCTTATCCGATGGGATCCGAATCCCCAACTGAAGCTCCCCAAAAAGCAAGGCCTGGAACTCCCTTTGTTGTCAGAGGAACACCTCCAGTCCGGAGCCCATCCGATCCATTGCAGCCCTGCTGCCTTCTGCTGCCAGGATGCTTCGCTCTAGGAGAGAATTGGTCTGAGCCAACTCAGCCAAGACGTTGTTGATGGCCGTCACCAAGGATTGTCCGTCATCCTCCACAACTTCTGAAGGATCTGGACTTGGACTCCTCTGACGTCTCTTACCATTACCCCTCGGAGATGGGGATCTGACAGCGTGCTGTCTCTTCTTGCCCTTGCCCCTTGGAACCTTGACAGATCCAGGCCTCCCAGAACAAGTGCCCTTGTCCCTACAGCATGGATCACAAGACTTGATCTATCTGAAAGCCCATTAGCTCAGATCCGAAACGGCTCTATAGACTCACCAGGGCATTCTTGTTCGCGTCCGTCCACAGACAGATCTGACCCTTTCCAGCGCAACGCGCACAGGATCCGTCGTTGTCTGAAGACAAAGCACGAGACTTCCAAAAGTTAGTGTTACGACTGGGATGGGCTTGTTGAATGACGGTTCAAAAGAGAACAGTGGTCGTTAACGTATCAATGCTTTACATATAAAAGAATACAACGTTGTCAGACGACTAAGACAGGTTTGTGCTGTGAAGCAAGACGAAACTGGCTAAGTCGAATATAATCGTGTTCAGACGAGGACTTAGGAGTGCTAAGGCTTTGAAGACGACTTCACAATGACGACTAGAGTTGAGAGGCTCTAGCGAAGGATGTTCCAGGTAAAACCCAGTAAGATTCAAGTGAGGAATCTACAAGTACAGGGAAGCCTTTAAATACTAAAGTACGTATGGACTTTAGGGCAGGCTCGAGACCAGGTTACATGGTGAGTAACCACATATAGTATACAATGACATGAGTCAATGGAAGATAGTGGAACATTGTAGAATGTACACGTTGACGAGATGTCATAGAAGAATGATGTGTCAATAGAATATCGGAGAATGCAATGGAACAAAGTATGAACGTACAGTCAAGTGACTGTGAGAGAAATGCAAGGTCACATGACCGTGTAAGAGTACAACCGATAAGGTAATAATGACATAAGCAGAGGGAAATGAATAGGGGCGTACAATGATTGTAACAGTTAGGAAGGGAACAGAACAAACATCTGAAACTCACTGTCTCTGCTGCAATCTCCCTCCACCTCGTTTCCTCTGCTGCTGCCCTCCATTTCTCAGCCTCCTCTATCTTCCACAGATCCTCCTGACGCTTCCATTCCTCCTCCTTGCGCTTCCCCTCCTTGTCAGCTTTGGCTGCAGCTTTGGCAGCTGCCAACTTCTTCTTCAAATCCGCTACAAGGTCTGCAGCAGAGTCAGGGATATGGGATCCTTCTCCAGACATGATAAAAGCAGTTGTTGTTTGAGATATAAGAAAGTGGGGGTTAGGAATCACTTCAGATGTCTGACACCTGTATATCTGTCGGATTACAGACTCAGCACGTCAACCATCAAACTTCTCCATCGTCTTGCATTAATTTCATCTGATCCAGATCAACACTTCTTATGCCTCAGGGGTTCAGCCCTAAAGGGGGGATACTGTCATATTCCATACATCTGATCTCAGATCTGATCTGATCTGATCTGATCTGATTGATCCTGCTTCTATCTGGACCACAGATCCGATCCGGATCACCCATCCGAGAACCCTAGCTTCTCGTGTTCTAAGTCCACTGTGCATACTTGCTTCTATCTCCTTTCGTTGATCTATCTGTACCGGTGTCCCAGCTGTGTATATTCCTGTCCTGCTTACAGATCTGTTACCTGTGCTTCATATCTGACTCACATTTGCTGATCCACTGCACATTTACTAATAGACTTCCGTTATACTTTGTGCATAGCCCTCCGGTTCTGGACTCACTGATTATCCGTACTATCTACCTACAGTATATAAACTGCATGTACAACTCTAGAGAACCTTAGTTCGAATATCATCTTAGATTCTGCTCATTCCATTCATCCGAACTTGATCCTCCTCTAACTCTAAGTATCTTCCAAGACTTAGGATTGATTCCTACAGTCTACACTTCTGACTCTACCTTCGGTAGTCTATATCCATTAGTTTCTAGTACAGACCTCATCCAATACTAGCCTTATACCTTGAATCCATCTGTACGCTCCAGATACCCTTCAGACGTACTCTTTCCATCCATACATTCTGGATATCCTTCAGACATATCATATCTGATACCTTCGGACCTTCGGATCTGTCATGCAAGCACTTCCGGATTCTTGGATGTATATTACTCCTCTGAAATAAGGGGCAATACTCAGGAAAGGGGCACAGTGTACAAACTGAGGCCAAAGCCCTTTGGATCTCTTAACTATTGAGTACAGTCTTAACAGACTGCCAACTTCTGTGGGGTGCCAATTGCAGTGGAAGGGATAGTAGATACTTCACATGCCCAGATATTGTAACAAACCCCTTTTGTTTGTATAGCTCCACAACTAAACAAAAGTGGGGAAGGGAACAAAATCTATTGATATGAAAGTAGCTGTAAATAAATATTGGTAAAAATGGCACATTCAGAGTCGGTGCTTACGAATTGTATCACCGATGTTGTGTAAAATCTCAAGGTAGACCTTGCGCACTTTTTTCAGTTCAACCTTTGCAACCAGACAGGAAGCTCTGGCTTGATGAATGGTCTGTGTCTAGTCATCATCGGCTCTCTGATTCCGCTGTGAATTGAAATTCATAGGATAGTTTATTGCAGCACCAGGTAGGCTACACTGTGTTTGCGCCAACATTCCAACAATCTTGTCTCAAAATGTTCATCACCCCATGGGCAACCAAAAATCCTGATTTGGGCACCCTTAATTCCCATGTTCCAAAACAACTGTTCAATGGGGGTACAGTCGTGGACAAGCAAACTTGACAAGTTTGGTATTTGATTTTTATACACTCCACAATTGCTTGAAGGGCCAGCCCTGCAAGTGTCAGCGATCATGGATCAGAAGAAAACTGGCAACCCCCTACAATCCTTGACAGTCTAAAATTTATTGCTAATCATGATGAATCAGATATGGAGTCAGATGAAGAGGATATCACTCACTTGGATGGTCTGGATAACAGCAACTGCTGTTCACAGTTAATTGATTTTGCAGCATCCATGGATGATGATTCATGTGATGAGACATGGCTGTCTCCAAGGGAGGCCAAGCACAGGGCCCAACAAACAAGCCATCCAAGTCATTACAAGAAGGGCCCTGATGTTGGGAGCAAATCAGTCCATACTCAATGACGGTATAAACAACTCCTTAAAAATAAAAAATCTGTTAGAGACGTGCTTGGAGGGTTAACAGATCATAAAGGGCTTTGGCCTCAGCTCATACGCTGTGCCCCTTACCCGAGTATTGCCCCTTAATTTCAGATGAAGTCCTAGGGAGAGTTCTGATGAAGTCTGGATGTAGTCCAGACAAACTCTAGGGCAGGATAGCTCAATAGAGCTCCAAAGGACTTCCGGATGAGCGCGGGAATGCGCTGGAACTATTCCTGGATGATAGGGGATGATGACAAGACTACTTGGACGAAGTCCAGAGTAGAACAGTGAGAGATGTTACCATAGGTACGAGGATCCAAAAGTAGGAGTAGCGGAGTGTTGGATGAATAATAGATGGACGGACGGATTGTTCTAAGTCCACTGTGCATACTTGCTTCTATTCCCTTTCGGTGATTCACCTGTACCAGTATCCCAGCTGTGTATATTCCTGTCCTGCTTACTGATCCATTACCTGTGCTTCATATCCGACTCACATTTACTAATCCACTGTGTATTTACTAAGACTTCTGTTATACTTTGTGCATAGCCCCCCAGTTCCGGACTCGCTGATTATCCGTACTAGCTACCTACAGTATATGAACTGCATGTACAACTCTATAGAACCTTAGTTCGAATATCATCTTAGATTCTGCTCATTCCATTCCTCCAAACTTGAGCCTCTCTAGCTCGAGTATCTTCTGAGACTTAGGATTGATTCCTAAAGTCTACACTTCTGACTCTACCTTTGGTAGTCTACATCCATTAGTTTCTAGTATGGACCTCATCCGATACTAGCCTTATATCTTGAATCCATCCATATACTCCAGATACCCTTCAGACGTACTCTTTCCATCCATACATTCTGGATACCTTTCAGACATATCATATCCAATACCCTTGGACCTTCAGATCCATCACATGAATACTTCTGAATCTTCGGACGTATATCACTCCTCTGAAATAAGGGGCAATACTCAGGAAAGGGGCACAGTGTACGAACTGAGGCCAAAGCCCTTCGGATCTCTTACCTATTGAGTATGGTCTTAACAATGGCACATTATGAAGGCCCTGAGCTGCATCAGGTGGAACCAAACCTGGCACCTGGAGAAGTCAAGATAATTGCAGTTTGGCATGACAAGTCTTGCTTTCATGCAAATGATTACAAAACACATGCTTAGTGAGTTCACACATTAGTTCATAACTTGACAACACTGAAAAAATTAGTCTACTACCTGGTCAACAGATTTTGCAGAAGAAGGGCCAAGGAAGGATTATCCATGTGTCCAGATTTATTGATGTGGTTGATGGTCGATTGGCACTGCATGATGAAGAGGGTGAAGTTGTGGAGGAAGCACAAAAAATCATCTATTCTGGTGCAAACAGTTCTGATCAGTGGTGGGACACGGCACAATTACTCACACAGATGAAAGATGCAATCTGCATCTTTGAGGCTGTGCACCTAAACTGCCAAGCACTTTTTATCTTTGACCAATCTTCAGCTCATGCTTCTCTGCCTGTGAGCATTTGATATGAATAAATCTAATGGTGGAAAGCAGTGGCATCAGCATGATACAGTTATTCCTCAGTCCAATCCATGTGTTGAACACCAAGGCAAGATCCAGAAGATGACACTACCTGATGGCTGTCCTAAAGGCTTGAAGCAAGTTCTTGAAGAACATGGATTTGATGTTCACAACTTGCAGGCCAAGTGTGCACCTGTCTGTCTGTGGGAGAGTGTCAAATGTTGCATGGCTCGTCTTCTCAGCCAGCAAGAGGACTTCACAAATCAGCCATCAATACTTGCAACACTCATCAAAAAAGCTGGGCATGAGTGCATTTTCCTTCCGAAGTTCCATTGTGAACTAAACCCAATTTAAATGGTGAGAGTCTGAATTCAATACCTATTTGTTACTGATATAATCTTGTACATAGTATTGGGGTTGGTGCAAATATTGTTATCATGAAACTCCAAAAAAGACATTCGAGGATGCAAAGAATTATGCGAGGGAGCAACTCAATGCTTGCCCAACTGAAGTTATCCGTTGGTTTATCAATCATTCATGGTGCTTTATGAGCACATATCAGTTGGGTCTCATGGGAAAAGCAGCAGAATGGGCAGTCCAGAAGCAAAAACAGCACTGTCAAGTCTTGCAGCATGCCATAATGTCAATAGAGGTGATACTGGACAGAGTGCAAGCATAGATATTTGTGGTTCAAAGTGGTCAAAAATTTGGCCAGTCCTAAAACATGTGGGAAAATTCAAACGACACCAGCTTTAGACATAGTTTGATCCTCTGATTCCAGTCCTGCACTCAGTTTGATACCAAAAAAATTCCCTGGGCCAAAATTGAAATTGTCGAGTTTGCTTGTCCATGACTGTAGTCAAAGCTGACTATGATTCAAGAGTGATCCAATGTTTTGAATTGGCTTCTGAATCAGGCTCCTACCCACCTGCTTGCTGAGAGCTTGAAGATGGATTACCAGAGCCATGTTTAAGAGATCACATGTTCCAACAAAATTTCAAACCCAGCACAACTTTATTTCTTCAACCTCTCAGCAGCGGCTGGCAGATAACATTTGTAAACATTCTCAGCCACAGTGGCTAAACACTGCCGATACAGGGCAGAGCATAAAAATATATACCTACCTAGAAGGAATATATACATTAAATAATCTAATTATTTAACCATGCCACTCGATGGATACAACTGATCAAGTTGACACTATATTGGAAGTGTTTGACATTGTTGGCATCTTGCCATCAGAATTTATTATCAAGCTGCTAAATGATCATAGTTGCATCAATCACAAGACAGTAATCAATCTAAGAGAATCTGAACAGCACCTTGCAGAACTTCTCATGGTCCAGTCTGACATGGTTAAGGTGATTAAAGGGAGATATGCATGGGAGGTACAAATACTGTCAGCAAAAGAGACCGGCTACCATTTCTTGGTGCTAAATACATATGTTGAACAATTGGAGGAGTTTGACATTGATGTGTTAGGTAAAGGGATGGAGCTGCACATACCAATGTTGTGGAATTTGCTTGATGTCCTGCTTTCAGCGAGGGGGAAGGGACATCACAGAGATCATAGCAGCAGTGGAGACTTGGAAGTTGATGAAGATGACAAGGCTCTTTGGGAGGAACTAGGTGACTTGGATCTTGGGGAAATTGTGAATGGACTCAAGGGGGACATGTCAAAGAAAAAGAACAGGATCATAGCACACCAAAATAAGCTGACTAAAATTGTAAGTTGAATCAAAGTAAATGAACAGAATACAAGTTAACTCACATTGGTAGAAAAAGGTCATTATTTTAAGTATATTGATGCAAAGCTCGAACCAAAAATCGAATACATTGCAGAGCATCATTGGCATATTCCTGCAGTCCACGCACACACCTCAAAAGGTCATCAACATGCTATCGAGAATGGGTGTCAGTGTGTCTGTTGATGCAATAAATGCAGCAGTACTGTCCTTGTCTGCACAATCCCACCATGCTATTCATGCCCTTGGTCGAACACTGCTTGCATCCTATGCATACGATAACTTCGATGTTGACCTGAAAAAAACAGTACACACTGTCAGTGAATCTGAAGAAACACTGATACACCTCACCTCTGGTTTGCTATTTCCACTACAGCATGGTATCACACATGAAGACTTGCAGTGCTCAATGATACTGTGGGAGAAGTCTCCCCTCAACCTACAGCTCAATCCATCAACTGCCATGGTGAAAGGGGGATGGAAGGACTTACTGCAGTTGCATCTGGACTCCTTGAATGCAGCCGGTTTGTCTCATAAAGACCGCTTTAACTCATGGAAAATGCTGTCCAACCTAATCAATTATGGACCACTATACTTTTGTCAGTTCAAGGACCAACTTGATGATCCAGAGACAGTCAATTATATCCCTGTCATCAAGACACCCATTCTTGTGGCATGTGCTATGCATCTTAGCAACTCCACAGTATCTGGAAATATAAGCTCAGTAGTAGAGCTGCTGCGACAGGGAGGCATTGAGGATCCAGACGAGATTGATGATCCAGACATGCTGGACATGTCAGAGTATGTTGTACTGTTCCACGGTGACCTTGGCTCTGGGGAATGTCTCCAGGCAGCCCAGCAATGACGGTCAATCGAAGACACACCTTGGAAGCATCTTCAACATGTGGTTTTCATCCCTGGTTTGTTTCACTTGAAAATGGCTAGCACAGATGCTATATGGCACATGTTCCTACAGCCACTGTCAGCACGCAATGATGAAAATGCTTTGATGCATGACATTGCAATTCTATGACCAAAAGAAACAGGAATCTATGGATCAAAACCAGGTTTTCGCCACATGCACGAACTTGTCACATATGGTGGTATATGTCGATGACTGGACTGCTGGAGGGTTGAGCTAAACACCTTGCATGTGGATCTTGATGCATATGCAGCATCAAAGCCTTTGTTCGATGAGCTGAAGACTGTGGCTGATCAGCTTGCACTAAAATATGTTGCCAATTATGGACTGCAATGGTCGAGGTCTGGAAACCACTCACAGCAGGATGAGCAATATGAAAATGGACTCCTCCTGAATAAATACTTCCTATTGTATGAGGAGCTTTCATATGCAATGAACTCAGGGGACATTGGCCACATGGAGACATGCATTGTTGCATGGATCTTGATATTCAAAGCTATGGGCAAGCATAAATATGTGACACAAATGACTGACTTTCTGTATAACATCCACTTCACTTACCCAGAAGGGTTGAGGTAACATTACACCTTCCACAGTTGACAGACAGCTAAATGATTGAGCAGGAAGGCAATCCGGTACCATATCCTTGTCAACCCAACTGGGAAGAAGGGTAAATTCCAGGCCATTGACTGGTGCATTGAGTTGAATAATCTATTTATAAAGGTGAGTCGCCATAACAAAAGATCACATAGTAAAATTGATTAGTTGACATAGGTAATCAATGGAGGAAAAGATTCAAACTGTACTATGGACCATATTATCCTTGAATTGCCCCTGGTTCAGATATACTGGAACTTGCACAGAGCATTTGAGTCGAACATGATACACGCAAACATCACCAGTCGACATGCAGAGGCAGACATGACACAAACATTCAAAAAAGCTGTGTAAATACATAGCAGAGCATTCCCAACATGAAGTTAAACTAGGATGACATAGCAAATACTCCATTCCTGACCTGTTCAACAAGGGCCAGGAACTATTAGATAAAATGGAGGATGGAGCTGATACAGAGGGAGCTGAAGATCAATTGGAAGCAACTTTGGAAGATCTGGTGATAGAACTGGGTGTATAGTCTATATCAGTGTATCTGTGGCTGCTATGAACAACTAGATAGTGTGCAGCAAGAAATCAAGTCACATACAAAATTTTCTTTGTCTCCAGATGTTGTGTCTCCAGTAGTGACATGCTGAGAAGGGTGCATAGTGCATATGTGATTGCGCTCTATAAATTTATTTTGTCAAAAACTAAGGACTTATAGTAGGAAAAATGTACTACTATGACCCTCAAGATTACAGGCACTACAACAGCTCGCTTTTTGTGCTGTTGATGAGGTAGCTAGTGTTTGAAGAGGAACCTGAGGATTTGAAGCCACACTGCTATTGACAGATGATGATTGGTGTTGGAGAGGAGCCAAAGTAAAAACTGGTGCAGGGATAGGAACTGGGAAGAGACGGTGTACAATGGCGATGATATCACTACCAAACTTGTCAGAACCAGACCACCGGGTCTCTTTGCAGAGGTCTTGAATGGTAACAATTTTTCTATGCTGTGCACAGTCCACAATACGATCGAGCACAGAGTCAGGCATCACAAGGCTGGGACCATAGTCATGGAGGTTGGAATCTCCATATACTCTCTGGGTTACTGCTTCTCACCAATCCTCCAGAGACTCACTCAGTTCAAGTCCCATTGATCCTATGGTACTGTGCTTTGGAAGACGAGAACATTGAGGAACTTTGGGAAGTGTTGGTATAATAGTGTCAAAGAATAAGAATGCGTTTTGGTGATGAATATTGCAGCAAGTCTCAGGTAATGCAGGTGCACAACATGAACAGCCTTGTGGAAGTGATGGATCACAAGCGAAGTGATCTGGAGCTATTGAAGATAATATAAGCAGTACATAATCTTAACTTTAATAGAGATTCTCACCAGCAGATGTTTCATCAAAGTGAACACAAAATACTCTGCAACAACACTGGATTGTATCCCAAAGATGGGCATTTATCAGGCAATCCATTGCAGGATCTAGTTCTTTACTTTTTTTTGTGTGTTCCATTTAGTCTTCCCATTTGCTGTTGATTTGAGCATATTGCATAGTTCTGAATCCCCATCTCCTTCATCTGCCGCATTGTTGCCACCACGACTGATAACATCACTGCTACCACCACCAGGTTCATTCCCATCTATGTCCTCATCTTGAAGGTTCTCATCCTCATCTTGTTCCATGGATGCTGCAACTTGCTTGGCTACATGCCAATGTTTATTCCTGGATTGTGGCATGCCAGCAGTGGCACTGGACTTGTCACCAGCTTTCTGCTTCCTTGTCTCTTGACACTCACATCTCTCTTGGCGCACATCATCAAAATATTCCTTCTCGGCAAATAGGACCACAGTGCCCTGTAACAGCCGATCTCTGGCAGCACATCCCCATCTCTGCCACAATGTTGATAGCTTGCACATTGCCCTCCATTGGATCACAAGCATGATGTCAGGTATGTCCATTCCCTAATTAATCAAGTCACCAATGGCACTCACATAGTTTGCAGTCTACTTACCATCCCAAATGACTCTGTTGTGCAGAATCCCCATGTCTCACCAGAGGTAAGGTGGCTAACTTTGTTTTCTTTATACTCCGTGGTCATGTCTGAATTGAACCATTTTATTTTATCATGCATCTTGAGGGGAAGTTGCTTCTGCAGTGATTTTGCAGCCATGATTGAATCCTGAATACTGTCAAAAAAACAAGGAATTTGGGTGGTATAGGATTGTTGTTCTTCCACCCATTGGGGATGAGAAATGCCAAGTCTTAGAATGATGCAAGTGAGTATTTGATCTTCCAAACACAGAGCTTGATGTTAAACCTGTCATATTCCATACATCTGATCTCAGATCAGATCAGATCAGATCAGATCGATCCTGCTTCTGTCTGGACCACAGATCTGATCTGGATCACCCATCTGAAAACCCCTAGCTTCTCATGTTCTAAGTCCACTGTGCATACTTGCTTCTATCCCCTTTCAGTGATCTACCTGTACCAGTGTCCCAGCTATGTATATTCCTGTCCTGCTTACTGATCCATTACCTGTGCTTCATATCTGACTCATGTTTACTGATCCGCTGTGCATTTACTAATAGACTTCCATTATACTTTGTGCATAGCCCTCCGGTCCCAGACTCGCTGATTATCCATACTAGCTACCTACAGTATATAAACTGCATGTACAACTCTAGAGAACCTTAGTTTGAATATCATCTTAGATTCTGCTCATTCCATTCCTCCAAACTTGAGCCTCTTCTAGCTCTAGTATCTTCTGAGACTTAGGATTGATTCCTAAAGTCTACACTTCCGACTCTACCTTTGGTAGTCTACATCCATTAGTTTCTAGTATGGACCTCATCCAATACTAGCCTTATATCTTGAATCCATCTATATACTCCAGATACCCTTCAGACGTACTCTTTCCATCCATCCATTCTGGATATCCTTCAGACATATCATATCTGATACCTTTGGACCTTCAGATCCATCACACAAAGACTTCCGGATCCTTGGACGTATATTACTCCTCTGAAATAAGGGGCAATACTTGGAAAAGGGGCACAGTGTACGAACTGAGGCCAAAGCCCTTCGGATCTTTCACCTATTGAGTACGGTCTTAACAAAATTGATCAATAGAAGTTTTGATAGTTACTATATTTTTGGAGCACATTCCAAGGTGTTTCGCATGGGAAAGATCACTAGGTGCCAGTGTCGTGGATGCCATCATGAAGGGCACATAGCATGGTAAAATGTAATGTAAGTGTTGCAACTCCTTATACTCTGGACAGAACTCCCCCCATGATGTGATACAATGCACTTCATCAAAGATAAATCCAATAATATGCAAAGCAAACTCAGGTTTGTGCAGCAGGTTTTCAAACTCTCCTCCTGGCTTCATCAGTTGTTCTGGCCTGACTATCATGACAAGGTACTTCATGTCTTCAATATCCTGACAGCACTGTAGGTCTCTCAGTTTTTTGATGTATGGAACCAATACTCACATGGAAATTACTCCAGCTAGCTGTTTCTGCTGAAATTGATATACTTTGCATTCCAGCCTTTGCAAGTGAGTCCACATTTTGCTTTCCAAGTTGATTCAAAGGCGTGACAATAATCTGCAGTCCTTTCTTCCAGAGAAGAGGCAACCAAAATGACATAGTTTTCCCCAGTGATGTGCCAGCAATGCAGACTATATCATGGTCATTCTGGAGAAAGGCTTTAGTGACTTTCATCTGCCAAAGACATGGCTGCTTGCCAAAGTGCTTGTAAGTCACTGAAGCTAGGGGCTTCTGAATTGGAATTAGATTATTTAATGTATATATTCCTTCTAGGTAGGTATATATTTTTACGCTCCGCCCTGTATCGGCAGTGTTTAGCCGCTGTGGCTGAAAATGTTTACAAATGTTATCCGCCAGCCGCTGCTGAGAGGTTGAAGAAATAAAGTTGTGCTGGGTTTGAAATTTTGTTGGAACACGTGATCTCTTAAACACGGCTCTGGTAATCCGTCTTCAACCTCTCAGCAAGCGGGTGGGTAGGCGCCACGCATGTAGACTCGTGCCACATACAGACTCGTGCCACATACAGACTCGTGCCACATACAGACTCGTGGCACGGTGTGGCGTCTACACATCCACTCAGCCTGACTCCCAACTATACCATGTGACATTTGTACTCTTATATTCTTTGACGTTATCTTACAGCTCCGAGATATTCCGGCGCCGTGCGCCTCATACCCTGCTCATTTCACGTGTTACTTACTATGCAGAAAACATATAAAACCCCCAGTAGATAATCTGTAAGGCCTGGCGTTCTTGCAACTAAGCCATTACCACGAGTCTTCGCTTTCAGTCTAGTAACACGCGACTGTGACGCTACAATGGACGCTACTGCACTCAAAGCTTGGCTTCTTGATCAAGGTAAGTATGTTTTGTATGATATCATAACCGCTTTCTGAACTCGCGCAATAGCTAATAACTGGACTTGGCACCATGCACTTCCACTCTCTCTCGGTGCTCTAACATTGGCACGTTTTACATTCAAAACTCTTGTCGTCTTCTTTCAGACCTTCGTTCTATCTGGGACAAATGTATGTGAATCATAGAACACATGTCTTTATCCTTCCTGTGAAACCTGAATTGCCTTGCTGTAGCTCAAGAAGTTTGGTGCTAAGAATGGAGCTTGGGCAGGTCGGTTAGGCAACTTCTGCTGATGTGCAAATCTCACTCGTTCATTCCAGTCGTCACGGGAGCTTCAGATGGTATTGGAAGGGAGTTCGCAATTCAGCTAGGTTCAGCGGGGTTCAATGTCTTGCTCGTCGCACGGAATAGCAAGATGTTGAATGACGTGGCAAGCGAAATTGGTACGAGTTCCTCATACCAGTATTGTTTAAAGCCTCACATATCATTCAGCTACAAAAACAAAATCTACAGTTGAAACCAAGATATACCTTATCGACTTTGCCCAACACGACGAGTCCAAATATGATGGTCTGAAAGCTCTCCTTCATACTCTTGATGTTGGTGTCCTCGGTGCGTGTTCAGTAGCACTTTTAAGCCTTCGTGTTTAATACATCATAGTTAACAACGTTGGAAAATCCAATGCTATCCCCACTTATTTTGTTGAAGCTGCCGAACAAGAAAGTGTTGACATCGTTACTGTCAACGTGAATGCGACAATCCGTGTCACACATGCAGTTCTCCCTGGTATGATTCAGCAGTGAGTTATCTGACCTGCATCTCACCTCTATTTATTCAATGCGAATGGATTTAGGAAACGTGGATTGGTCCTCAATGTCGGCTCGTTCGCGGGTCTCGTGCCTTCCCCAATGGAAGCAACATACAGTGGTGCTAAGGCGTTCCTTGCAACCTTCACCAGCGCCCTCGCAGAGGAGGTTCAGTCCCATGGGATCGTCGTCCAAGTCCTTAATACTTACTTTGTCGTGCGTAACATTATTCCATCTCCGAGTTATTATAGCTCACCATGTCCTTGTCTTTCCTAGTTTACCAAGATGTCCAACATCCAACGTGCATCTACACTAATCCCCACTCCTGCATACTACGTGCGGGCATGCCTCTCCAAAATTGGCCTCTCTTGCGGCGCAGCACTCACTGAGCGCCCTGACACGCTCACACCGTTCTGGGGCCATGCACTCATTGACTACGCGATACACGTCATCGGATGGAAGACTCAGTTTATTGCCTATAGCCATTCGCTGCAACAGAACATTAGAAGAACAGAACTCAAGAGGCAGGAGAGGGAGGCCAAGAAGGAGTAGCTAACCTGACCTACTTCATTCAAAATGTGAGCACGTACAAATTTTCGGATTGTTTGTGTAGTCTGCTGGCACGAGCACAGTGCAATACCTTTTTTTCCCTTGTTTATTGTCCGGTGGGGCATGGCCCTATGCTGGACATTATCTACGGTGTATGTGCTTGTCTAATGTAAGTATGTGCTGATGTTGCTGTGTGTGACTATAGTACTGGTCCGGGCGTGAGCGGAGACAATAGATGCCTTCTGAAGGCATGATGCAGGTATAAGTGGCTTTACGGCTAGCCGCCTCGTTGTCTGCGTTCGTTCTCTCGTTCTATGGGGGTGACATCTCCGAAGATGTTTGTGAGGCGATTGGTGCGGGCTATGAACTTAAATAAGGACTTCATGCAGTCGTCGTCATTCAGCAGGTTTTTCAACTGATGTGCTTTGAGACCGAGGTCTGCTTTTAGGGCGTGTCGTTGTCTATTGTACTTCGGGCAAGACTGATGTACTGATTCCGCATGCACTTGGCAGGATGGGTATGTTGGGGAAGGAGCTAATGATATGCGGTGGAGATGCTTGTTCAAGGGTATGTGGCCTGTTCGCAGCTGTCAGTAATGATGCGTGGCGTCTTGGGAGGTTTGCAGCTAGGTTCGCGAATCGTTTGGATGGGAACAATGGGTCAATCTCTTTGAATCTCTCCTGCCTCGGGGACAATCTAATCATTTCGGTTACTTGGCATTTTATGATCTCGCGGAAGGCTTGTTTGGTCGCTGCTTTGCTGTGCGGTAGGACAGTCGGGTTGCCGTTTTTGTCGCGGAGGGACGGAGGGAGTTTGGTGTGTTCTGAGATGTCTCCTCGGGCTGCGCATTTTGCCTGCTCGTCTGCTGCTTTGTTGCCGGGGATACCTATGTGACTGGCCGACCACTGTATGATCAACTTTCTGTCTTCATCTCTTGATAGCAGGTGGCGGAGGTCGTCGTGGAAGATGTCTGTTGGGTAGTGTCCTGGCTTTGACTGGAAAGCGTCGGTCGAGTTGCACGTATGTAAGCCTTACGCTGCTTATCACATCACGTCATGTGATTGTTCGGTTCCCTTTATATCATCGCGTCATATATCTTTTATGATAGACTCGGGTCTCTTACTGAACACCATCTTGCATCTTTGTATCATGCTTCAATATCCACGGTTTTGTCCTATTATCTCTTGTCCGAAATCATCAGTGTGTTCTGCTGCCACCATGGCAGGACTCCACTTTTTTTGAATAGCTACAGTAACCATGATCCTTCCCCAATGGAATAATCATATGCAACTGTAGGGCTCCCCACCCACCACCTGACCTGTCCACCTGCCTCCCAGAAGAAAGGACCCACCTGTCATTCAACCTCTGACCACATGTTCATGTGCAAAGAGAGTTTAACCAACACCTGTTATCCTGTTATCCTCCCTGACATCCTTATCATCTAACAACATGCCACCAGCAACCAATGTGTGAACTGTCAAAAATCATAATGACTCTTCTTCAGACTCTGAACCAGACATAACAAAATCACCCCATCCTCATGCACACAACATCAGCAAACTATAATGTTCTGTACAGGTCTGTACAGAGCTGTCCAGTATCACAGTGTCACAGCTTGGTCCCTTCTGGACAGTTCCATCCTTTCTGTACAGCTCTGCACAGGACCTCCAAGTGCCACCACAGAGCCCCCAGTAACACAGTTTCATTTAGTAAATGATGCAAAATAAATTTGCACTTTTGATATTTTTGACTGTGAATGGCAGGAGTTGAACTTAACAAGATCAGCAAGCAACAACAACACACACTTACTATTACACCACAGTATCTTTGTTTCTCCCCACTCACAATAACATGTATACCAATTATTCTCAGCCTACAATGTTGTCACTAAGTTGATATCTATAGTCAAACCTCACTGTAACTTTAAACCTCATTATGACTTACATAACCTTATTGAAATCTCTAGAAAAACTAACCCTTATTGTAACATATTTTTGACTAGAAAAAGTTGGAGCTTTAGTACAATATGTAAAATTTGCAAATTTTGACAAGTTTCAGTTAATAGATTTAGCACCTTTTTGTCCTAACAATGAATTTTAATTGGCTTTGAGTGTACACTAGGGTTTAGTATTTGAAGTTGAACTAAAGACAAAGAGTTGATGAAATTTTTTGTTGATACTCAGGCTTAGTGTTGATATTTAACTAAAGCAAAGACTTAGTGAAATTTTTGTGATATATTCTGTGAGTTCTGTGGATCTGTGGCACTGTGGCTCCAAGATACTGGGAATTCTGTGAGTCTGTGGCTCTGTGACACTGGTCCTGGGATTCTGTAATGTCTGTGATACTGTGAAAACCTGTGAGAAAAGCCAAAGTCTGTGCAAGGTTTGGTAGTTTGCTGATGAAAATGACTAAGTCAGCCACCATAGAACAATCTGCTCCCAGAAAACTGCTGAAGCTCCTTGTGGGTGATCTCACCCCTGAAGCTGTTCAGGACTGGGAGAATGCATGTTTGACATACTTTATGCACAAAGAAATTGACAATAAGGATCAGGTGAAGATGGTTGCCTTCAGCATGTTAGATTCACATCTACACACCTGGTATTGTATGCAGTGAGCAACCTTAGATGCTGGAACATTCAGTAAATATATAATGGCACTAAAAAACACCTGACTTGAATTGTACTGGAATACAAAGCTTTGAAAGAAGATATTAGGATCATGACAAGGAACCTGCTCATTCTATGAATGGGCCCTAAAAATACAGGACCTAAACTCCCTTCTATATGGCCACATCATACATCTCACTGATGTCCAACTATCCAGCCAATTAGAAGCCAATATATGTGATGAACTGACCTCATCAGTACTCAGAGTGAATCTTAGCACCACCCTTACATTATAGAAATGGATTGAAGAAGTCAGCCATCTTGATGACAAACACCATGAGGACCTAGCTACACATAGGAAACTCGTAGAAGATCTCTTATTAGTCCAACAGATACATAAACCAACTACAGACATCTACCAGACCCCTTTTCATCCCATGTACTTCCTCAAATCCATATACATCACACCTTGGACAACTCATAGTTGCTGAATACACCCTTCTTGCTGACCATTACAGTGTGACAGTCTTATCCATGCTGACTGTAAATAGATATATTTTCACACATATTTAGCCCCTATAGCACATAGTGCAATCATCCCTAACCTCACCATTATTGCCATTTACAGTTACTGACAATGCTACACACTTACCAGTTACTGTACCAACATACTGAGCCACATTCCATGAGCTGATGTTTACCTATGCCTATACCATGCTTGTCTAGTACTATTTGGTGAATAGTATACTCACATTTGCCATTACTGATCCCATGGCAAACCTTATTACATGTAGAACATGTGCCACAATTACATGCAGCACTATTACATATTGTTACAAACTGGGATAGTTCTTTAAAGAGCAAACTCAAAAGAGAGAATACATGCTCTAGCTGCTATACCTCTGCACAAGAGCAAAGGTTCATTATACAAGACTTAGATAAGTCGAGTATGAAGTTAAGAGTGTATCAACTAAGTCAATGGAGTGCAAAGACTTAGAGAGAGACTTAGATGACTAAGGTTGAGAGGCCTTAGTGAAAAAATATCCAGGTAAAACCCAGTAAGATTAAAGTAGGGAATACAAGTGTTGTACACTGTGCTTAAATAGGGTAGCAATGCACGCACAGACTAAGAGTACCCTATGGGTCACAGGAAAGTGTTCGTGAGGATGTAAGTGTGTATCCAAAGAAGAAAGGCAAGTATAGTACAGAAGATGTAGGATGCATCAGGAAAGAATGACATAGGCAAAGACATAATGAAGTAGGAAGAGAAAATGGATAGGGGTATACATAACCATAATACATATTACTATAGTTATATTTCATGTACTTGCTACTGACTTCGCCTAGCAATCCCATTTACTTATAACATATGGATAAAAGATGGATTGACTGTTCCTACCTACCTACTTCCCTTTGATGTACAATCAGTGTACTAGAGTAGTCACTCATTCTATCTTACCATTACCAATCATTTACTGGGATTCCTGTTACCGCTATTGCTACTTGAAAGAAATCAGAAATCCTTAACTCAGAACTCAAACAGTTTTGCCATTTCACTGGATGTATCACTATCACTCTTCAGTGTAGCCATTATTATCATCATCAGTATCTCCTTATTGCTCAGTCTTTGCTGTGCAGTGTAGCCTTCAGCATATAATACTATCTTAACTACCAGCATCCACTTGACATCTTGCTCAATGCTACTGCTATATGGTGTAGTAGCCACTATCATCACTATTATTGGTAACATTGGTACCATTGCTATAACTCTTCATCAGCAAGTATTAGCATCAGCATCACCAGTATCTATTGTGCTAATGGCAGCAATGCTACAGCTATCATTGGCATAAGCCATATGAAGTATCATGCATCTTATTTGAAGAGTTCAGCTGACTATACTGACCAGCAACCCCTTGTGTTGAATGTTCTTGCCTTGCAAGTGAAGCAGCTAGGTGGTACTTTGACATATATTAGATTAGGGGGTAGTTTGCTACTGTCATATACCAGATTCTATATCCCACTTCCACTATAATATCCTATTCAAATCCACATATCCAGACATATGTATCCAATTCCCACTCAATCCAGTTCACATATCTTAGGATATACCTGTGCCTCTGGCTCTTGGTTATCCATGCCTTTGCCTCTTGGTTATATCTGCCTCTGTCTTAATAAGTCATTCCATACAAAGTTTTATCTCTGAGCCCATAGCCTTGTGTTCCATTGTACTTACTATTCTGTTTCTGTATACTTCAGACATAGCCTCAGACTATGCTTACTCACCTTCTGGCATGCTACCTATAGTACAGTGGCTCAAAAAAGTGTCTGAATGTTTGTGCATTTTTGACTAATTGGATAATAGCAAGTCAGCACCTGAACATAATATAGAGGTATAGGGACATGTCGGAAAGCCCTATATCATGGCGTGAATCCAAGCTATGCAGCATGTGAAAATGACCTCATATGGGTGAGATATGATAATTCTAATCTTATGACTCATTTGGACACTTTTTTGACTTTGTATTAAAATCACAAAATCAGACCATTTATATAAAATATTCTTAATTAAAGTGGTGTCATAATAATAATATGGTCTGATTTTAATATTATTTCAATATATAAACCCATCTAACATCATGAAATTAACATCATTGTCATGAAGCCCATCTCCTCTGCTCAAAGCCATAATATCCTTGTTCTCTGCACTTCTGGTGTATCTACCAGGCAAATTACTTCCAAAACTGGTCTTAGCAAGTCTACTATTGCTACAGTTATCAAGAAGAATATACCAGATAAGGAAAATTCCAAATTGGGATGTCCTCCCAAGCTTACTCCACAGAACAAAAGAGCTGTTATTCATCAAATCCTATCTGGCAAGACTTCCAATACTGTCCAAGCTACCAAATTCATCAATTCCATTATCCCCAACCCTGTCTCTACCCAAACAATCAGGAACACCCTCAAGGCAGCCAATCTGAAGGCTGTAACTAAGAAGAAAAAACCTCTTCTCTCAGTGGCTCATAGGAAAAGAAGACTGGCCTTTGCTTTAAAGCATCAACATTGGACTGTGGAAGACTGGAAGAAGGTGATTTGGTCAGATGAAACAAAAATCAATAGAATGGGGTCAGATGGTCAAGAATATGTGTGGAAAAAGGCAGGAGAACCACTAGGAGAAAGAGAAGTCAAG
>MU172967.1:35150-81348 GCA_016695475.1 Suillus decipiens
CCTCTATATTATGTTCAGGTGCTGACTTGCTATTGTCCAATTAGTCAAAAATGCACAAACATTCGGACACTTTTTTGAGCCACTGTATATAAACTTGTAGTACAATTCCTGTAGACCTCAGTCTGATCATTGCTTATATTGCTTGTACCCATACATATTCTTCTATCTCTGGTCACCTTTCCTTCTACTGCCCTCAGTTTCACAGTCAACTTCCTTTCAACCTCACTTACTGCAATGATGGCTTCTACAAAGCTCTTCGAGACTGGAAGAAATACCTTGATACTGTCTATGCCAGTATACCTAAAGCCAAAGGATATTCTTGTTCAGCTGAGGAAGCCAACTATATGATGAGACAAACTGGTAGGGATAAGGATGAAGAAGACTTCAAGTATTCCAACAATCTGATCTACTATGCTAATCAAGATCAGTAAAGTTGGTGACTTTATGCATAAAATGGGGGTAATGTTATAGTTACATATGTCCTTATTCATTTTCTCTTCCATTTTCATTATGTCTTTGCCTATGTCATTCTTTCCTGATACATCCTACATCTCAACACATCCATACTATACTTGCCTTCCTTCTTTGGATATGCACTTACATTCTCACAAACACTTTCCTGTGACCCATAGGGTACTCTTAGTCTGTATGTGCATTGCTACCCTATTTAAGCACAGTGTACAACACTTGTATTCCCTACTTTAATCTTACTGGGTTTTACCTGGATATTTTTTCACTAAGGCCTTTCAACCTTAGTCATCTAAATCTCTCTTTAAGTCTTTGCACTCCATTGACTTAGTTGATACACTCTTGATTTCATACTTGACTTATCTAAGTCTTGTATGATGAACCTTTGCTCTTGTGCAGAGGTATAGCAGCTAGAGCATGTATTCTCTCTTTTGAGTTTGCTCATTAAGAACTATCCCAGTTTGTAACATTACTAGGCTCACCAGTGCAAAGCAAGCTCTTCCTAGCACACATAGTACACTTGACTGCATGAAGCGAACCCTGAGGTTGCATTGCTGGAGTAGTGGCACCCTTCACACTAATAGAATGACCAACCTTCCTAGCAGTCAGAGTTCCATCCTCTTCCCCATCAGCATTGTGATCATCTTCTTCAATGTCCTCCATCAGTGCATCCTTCACCTTCACCTTACTCTTACTGCTATCTCCCATCCCAGTCACAACTGAAGCACTATCAGCATCTCTCTGCTTAGCAAGCATGACATGACGAGCTTGCAAGGCAAAGCATGCATCCACCTTCTGCCCTTCAGCACCCACAGCAGCCTGTGCCTGCAGTATCACCAATACAAGACCATGACCACTAGCCTTCTTGTGACATTTGTTTATTGCAGCCTACAAAGGTATCAGTGCTAAAGTGGAAAAGAAAAAGAAGCCTCTCACCATTGCATAAGCTCACTCCTCCATCCATGCCTTCTTACCCTCCAATGACTCATCGCTATCTGCCAGCATGCATTTGACCAGTGCATCTATGGTCTCATGCACCTCATAAAACTGCTCAAACATGTGCACAGCCTCAGGAAAAATCCCAACATTGAAATCAAAGGTTGACATGTCTGGATTGAAGATGAGGGACAAGGACTTGCTGAGACTGGCAGCCATCTTATAGGACTCAGTAAATTAATGTCTCACTGCACTATGCTTTTTCATTACCCCTTACTCCTGACACTCAGCCTCCATGAGGCACCATTGTTCAGCACCCATGTCAGTTCTTTCTTCACCAGTGGCATTCCTGACTGGGGACAGTCAGCATTCAAAGTACCCAGGGGATGTGACAACCATATTGCCACTGGGCTTGTGTCCCAAGTATTCCACACTCATCCCAAGTCTAGGCTGAGGAAGCTGAATGCCAATGGCACTCATACCAACCCTCCAAACTGTGTCATCCACCCATGTCCTGCCTAAGTCCATCTAGCTCTGTTTGGTGCATATTATATTGAAACTGATCCCATGGCAAGCACTGTTACATACATGCCTCGTGCTGCAGTACACTGCAGCATTATTACATGTTTCACCTATTTGCCTTGCACTCTCACTACTATACTCACCTATCCATCCTGGTCGCTCACATGCCATGTTAAAAAGCCTCTGGAGATATTTTTTTGTACTTCACTTCCTCTGTCTGTGGTAGCTGTAGAAGTCACTCATAGTATTAATCTTTTGTTTCATGCAATCTATCTTTGTTTTGCCTTAACTTTTGACCAAACAGCACTTACATAGTACCACTATAAGTTGCCACAGGATACTATGAGCTAAGCTCTCATTTTTCTAACTTCAACTTTCAATTGCAGAGTTCCAGACCACCGCCAGTGATTTTGCTGTTGCTACTACTTTGATTGCTATTGTGGTTTAGCTTTTGTCTTTGGTAGTTTGCTGCTGCTGCTACCTACAGTATTGCTAACAAACACTCTTGCCATTGTTCTACTGTATTCTTGGTCTCATCTTTTCTTGTCCTACCACAGTACCGCTAATGGCAGCAACCTTCAGAATACCTTTCTGCACTCTAGCACTTAGTCCCACTGCATTCTCTTGCTAACTTACTTAGGGAAATTGCTTCTATCATAGTCCTCTCAGGTCAAATAGTACACTTGCACCTTTAGTAGGACATATAGTTGTGTCTACCTACAGGCCAGCTATTATTTCCTTGTTTCACCAGATATGAGGGCACAGACAAGGAGATGTCCTGGCTACTTGCCATGGAACTCAGAAATGCTTCAGACCTTGTATTGGATTTCCACTTAGCATATCCAGACAAACCAGGTCCTATTGCTATGCATTGAGTACAACAAATTTACAAGTACATTAGAAGCAGAAGAGACAGATCCACAGACTCTTAAGGTTACAAGATGAGTGGGACTGAAGGTGGGAGCTAGAAAGATAAATCTCAGTCTATTGGACTCAGTAAGTAACAAAGATATATATACCTAGAAGTATAACTAATAGTATGTTAGTACAGTAACTATCTGGAACAAATCAGTACTTACATCTCAGTCTATTAGACTGAGATGTTTGCTCATCGTCTCATGTCTTAAATACTATGTACCGCTAATGATATTGTACCGAGTCCATGTATGTTCATGTACACTGATTAATGAGTCCATGGGTCCATATTACTAATTACAATAGCTGCACTCAGACAGTTGGACTTGATGATATCCAGGTCGCAACTCAACCCTCCCCCTCAAGCGCAGTTATCCTAGATTCAATCCAAGTTGCAATTTCTGGAGATTCGGTCCAGGTAATGCTTTGGTGAAGACATCTGCGACATTTTTGGCTATGGGACAATACTGGAGTTGAAGGGTGCCATTTCTGACAAGGTCACAGATAAAATGATATCAGAGGTCTATGTGCTTGGTGTGTGCGTGAAATTTATTGTTTGATGCTAATGCTATTGCTCCTTGATTATCGCAATAGATTGGGATGAATTGTTTTGCTGATTCATACAGCTCATCCAGGAGGGATTTGAGGTACAAGACCTCATGCACTACTGATGTGAGTGCGATATATTCTGCTTCTGCTGTTGATAATGCAATCAATGATTGTTTTCTTGCACTCCAGGCAATCAGTGATCCATGCAAGAGGACAATGTATCCAGACATTGAATTTCTGTGGGGCTGACTGGCCCAATCTGCATCTATGAATGCTTCAATTCCCTGATTCGTGGTTCCTAGAGTGAGTTTCAAGTTCTTCATGCCCTTGAGATAATGAATGGCTTGTTTTGCAGCCTCCCAGTGTGTTCTTGCAGGACTTCACATGAACTGTGATAATATAGCAACCAAGAATGCAATATCAGGACATGTACTTGTTGCCACGTACATCAGTGAGCCAATTGCCCTCTGATAAGGTACGTCTTTGGATATTTCAAGTTGGTGCCTGACAGATGATTCTCTTCTAGGCTTACACCTGTTTCCATTGGTGTTTGTGCAGGCTTCGCATCTTCAAGGTGAAAATGTTCAATGATGGTGTTAATGTATGCCTCTTGGGATAGTGTGATTGTTCGCACTTCTCGATTCCTTTCAACTTTCAACCCTAGGAGCCAGGTAAGTTCTTCCAGGTCTGATATTTCGAAACACTTTCATAGCTGATCTTTGAATGTGTTGATATGTTTCAGTTGTTTCAATGTGACTGCCATATTGTCAACAGAAACTGTTATGACAGTGTGTTCTTCATCAGATCGCCAGAAATATACAGCTTGATCCACCTGTGAAAGTGTGTATCCCACATCTAAGAAAAACTTCTCCAGCTCTTCTAACCATTCGAATCCAGCTTGTTTTAGACCATATAGGCTGCATAACAGCTTTAAAACTTTTCCTTCCTCTCCACTTTTCAGGTATCCAGGTGGTGCATGCATGTAGATGTCATCCCTCAGTGTGGCATTTAGGTAAGCACTCTTTACATCAACTTGATGTATTTCCCAGTTCTACCAAGCTGCCATTGTCAGGACGACTCAAATTGCAGACATATTTGAGGTTGGTGCAAAGGTTTCTGAGTAGTCTATGCCATGTTCTTGATGCTGACCATTCGCGACTAGACAGGCTTGTAATTTGATCTTCTTGCCATCTGGCCCTCGTTTTGTGGCTAGGACAAAATGACAGGGTATGATGTTGACTCCTTGAGGTGCATTAACTTTCTCCCATGTTCCCAATTTCTCCAATTGACCTATTTCATAATTGATTGCTTCTTGCCATTCTGCCGCATCAGGCCCACTTAATGCCTCTTTTAGTGTTGGTTCAGCTGCAGCGGCTGCAGCTGCCCAGTGAACAGGTTCTTCTGGTAGGTCTTCAATTGCTATTGAAGCTTTCTCCCCCTCATTCAAGGCTTGATAGTATCCTGCAGGTGGTCATACTCGAGTTACTCTTGGTGCCATTGGTGGAGGGAGTGGCTGTGTGCTTCAAGGTGGAGTTTTTGGAACTTGTACTGGTGTTTGTGGGATGTGGGATGTTGTTACGTGCTGGACATTATTCTGAACATTGTTCATGGGAGCTATTTGGACTGACTCCCCCTTGTCCAGTACGTCAGTCACTTCATCAACCATGGATGGGACAAAACTGATATTGCATTCAACAGAAACATGTCATTTTCCTGGCCAATATATCCGATATCCTTTGCTCTCTTCATCAACTCCAACAAATAGGGCTTCTTCAGCATGAGCTTCAAGCTTTCCAGTGTTGAGTAAGTGCACATACACTCAAGTGCCAAATTCATGTGCCTGGGCTAAGTTTGGTGTAGTTTTCATGATGAGGTGATATGGAGTGTGTCCAGGGATAGCATGTGAAGGTAAACGATTTTTCAACCATGTTGCATAATTGATGGCTTCTGCCCATAGGTATTTCAGGAGGTCCTTGGCAATCAACATAGCATGAGCATGTTCAACTAAGGTCTGATTGAGTCTTTCAGCCACCCCATTTTGTTGTGGCGAATCATGTATAGTGAGTTGTCTCTCAATTCCATGATCCTTCAGGTACTTATCAAATACTGCACTTAGGTACTCCCCTCCTCAATCCAAACAGACCTTCTTCAACTGGACCCCAGGATGCTGACATGAAAGATTTGTCTCGTAGTGTTTGAATGCTGTAAGTGCTTCACTCTTGTGCTTTAAGAAGCTAATCTTCATTTCATGGCTGTAATCATCAGTAAAACTAATGTAATATGAGCATCCTCCGAGGCTCATGGTTTGGGCTGGTCCCCAGAGATCAGTATGAATGAGTTCACCATAAGTTTGTGCCCAGTTCTTTGTCTCTTTGGGAAAAGGCTGACATGATGCCTTTGCTTGTGTGCAGGCATCACAGAATTCTGGTTGTGAGGTGGAGTCAAGCTTGACACCTTCAACCAGACCTTTCTTTACAGCATCAAGTACTGCTGTCTGTGAGATGTGTCCAAGAACTCGGTGTAACTCATTCACAGTGAGTTTAGCCTTGGCAATGTTCACATGATGCTGATTATGAGAGATGATACTGTATAGGCCGTCTACCTGTGGGATTTCTGCAATGATCTTCCTTTGCAGAGCTGGGGATAGGATCCTGCATAACTTGTCTTCAAAGTGTACTGCAAGGCCTGCTGTGGTGATCCTATTTGCTGATATCAGTGTGAATGCCATCTTTGGAGTGTATATGGTGTTTTTGAGGGTAACTGTGGTCTTTTTTGCCCCAAGAGGTAAGTCTATCTTTAGATCTCCTCTTCCTATGGCACTAATGCTAGATCCATCTGCTGTGTAAACTTCTTGTGGTTCAATTGGGGTATAGGTAATGAACTTTGATCGATCAGGGGAAAAATGTGATGTTGCACCAGAATCAATAATGGCTCCTCGATGGTGAACAGGTATGTTCAATTGCTTTGCAATACTGGCCATGTCTGACGAGGCGAAAGCATAGTTATCTCTGCTTTCTGATTCAGTGGCAGTGTTTGCAATTTGTCTCTGTGAGTTTCTTCCCTTCCGCTGCTGTTGTTTCGGTCCTTGACCCTCTTTTCCTCCTCCAGGTCTCCAACAATCGGCCTTATAGTGACCTTTGCGATCACAATTGTAGCACATAATGTCTTTGTTAGTGCTATCTTCAGTGCGATTCTTCCTTCCGCTTGTCTTTGCTGACAAAGCACTGTTCCCAGCTTTCTTCAACGTTCTGCAGTTCAGCTGTTGATGTTTGTACTCTTTGGTTACAACATTGACCAGCTCATATGAGGTAAGGGGCTTCTGCAAGATTCGAGCTGCGGCATTAATGGACGAGAGTAGGGGCCTATAGGTTTCTGGGAGAGATCCCATAATTATGGCCATGAAATCTTTGTCATCAATTGACACTCCCATCCCCACCAGTGATTCATGAAGTCAGTGCAACTCTCTGAAGTGTACCTTCACATCTCCACCTTCCTCACATTGAGTTTCCTGTAGCCAATGGCGCAAATCTATTTGCACCAGTTTGGTCTTGCCTTCATGTATGGTATGTATTTCTTCCCATATCTTCAAGACCCCATCCAGATTCTGGACATGCAGCAATAGCCGATCTGAGATCATGCTGAATATATGTTATCTAACAAGTGAGTCCTTTTGATAATATTCATCAATTTTCTTTTCTAAGTCCTTGATTTTGGTAGCCATTGGTGTAGAGCCATCTGGCTTTACCATCTGTCCACTCAAGTTCATTGTGTATGGGATAGGCCTCATTACTCGACCATCTAGGTACTGCATCAGACCTCAGGCACCAATCACTGTCTTTGCTCTTTGTTTATATGTTATCCAGTTCGAGCCATCTTCGGCAAGTTGGGGTATGTTGTAGAGTGCAGAGCTGGAGCTGGGGAGCATAGTACTGTCCATAGTCGAGGCAGGGCTCATAACCTCTTAAGGTTATGAGACGAGTGGGACTGAAGGTGGGAGCTAGAAAGATAAATCTCAGTCTATTGGACTCAGTAAGTAACAAAGATATATATACCTAGAAAGATAAACAATAGTATGTTAGTACAGTAACTATCTGGAACAAATCAGTACTTACATCTCAGTCTATTGGACTGAGATGTTTGCTCATTGTCTCATGTCTTAAATACTATGTACCGCTAATGATATTGTACCGAGTCCATGTATGTTCATGTACACTGATTAATGAGTCCATGGGTCCATATTACTAATTACAATAGCTGCGCTTGGACAGTCGGACTTGATGATATCCAGGTCACAGCTCAACACAGACCCCTAACCATCAGTCTCCATTTCCTCTCCAGATCCAGATCCAGACTCTCTAGTACCTTCTCCAGAGTCCTCAGACTGGGGTGCCTCCACCATCCGATATCCATTTCAGATCCTCTTCAGGAGCATGATCTGGTACTCCCTCTGCTGCTGAAGGAAAGCCTCCATATTAGTATTCATCCTCTCCACTGCAACTCTGCTCCCTTCCACCACTGTGATGTTTAACTGGAGCAAGTCATTGGTCCAAGCCAGTTCCACCACAATGCTATTAGCAGCAGTAACTCAGGCCTGGTCATCATACTCAGCCTCCTCCTCCACATCCAGCACCTCCAGAGATGGACTCTTCTGATGCTTCTTACTCTTGTCTTTCAGAAATAGAGATCCAGCAGCATGCTGCCTCTTCTTACCTTCGGTTTCCTTGATGGTTCTGGGCCTCCCAGGATACAGAGCCTTGTCCTTTTGGCATCTGTCACACACCTTAATCTATCCAGATGTTAGAGAGCTAGCGGATCTGTTAAAGTCTGGATGACTCACCATGGAATTCTTCTCTGCATCAGACCACAGACAGATCTGACCCTTGGACGAGCAGTGGGAGCAAGAGCCATCCTTTTCAGAAGAAAGGGCTCTAGCCTAATCATCCAATATGAGACTGATCTGATAGCAAGAGAAGTCTTGATATACCATTTCCTCCACAACTCCACAAAGCCTCTTCTCTTCTGCTACCCTCCATTTCTCAGCCTTCTCAATCTTCCTCAAATCCTCCTGATGCTTTCATTCCTCCTCCTCCTTGCACTTCCGTTCCAATTCAGCTTCAGCTGCAGCCTTGGCAGCTGCCAGCTTCTTCTCCAGATCTGCTATAAGGTCTGCAGCAGTTCCAGGGACATCAGATCTTTCTCCAGACATAATGAGAGCAAGTTTTGTTAATAGGGATATGAAGTGGGGGTAGGAATCACTCCAGACATCTGACATCCATATATCTGTTGGTTTACACACTCAGCATGTTAACCATCAAACTTCTCCATTGTCCCACATTAATTTCATCCAATTCGGATCAATGCTTCTTATGCCTCAGGGGTTCAGCCCTAAGGGGGGGATACTGTCATATACCATACTTCCAATCTCAGATCTGACCAAAATCCAATCAATCCTGCTTCTGTCCAGAACACATATCCAATCCGGTGTAAAGACTACAATCTAGCTAGTATGATAGCGAACTACCACCTATGCTAGTATATGTCGAAGTCTTGCCTAGCTGCTACACTTGTAGGACAAGTACATTCAACTTGAGGGATCTGCTGTCTACTGAGGTAAAAGAAAGTGCGCACTATATGGGACACAAAAGTCCGAAGCTCTATGGTCAAATCTGATGGCTATATGCAATGTCCGATGTGCAGGAATTTCGGGTCCATGGATTGGTAACGACGAAGAGGATAATAAAAGAGTGCAAGTATTTCAGGTTGATATAGGTGTGATAGGAGGGTTGATATGATGATGAGGATAGTATTTTGCACAATGATAATGAATGAATTATAGAATTGCCTGCCTATGGCTTGTTAGACAGGGACCAAGTATCTGGGGCGATCCCCCTTCTACAGGATGGTATGGAATAGTGTCTACAGGTCCCTTATAACATGCTATGTGAAAGTCCAGAGTGGTATAGTGTCATATACCGGATTCTACACTTGACTTGCACTATAACATCCTGCTCATATCCACATCCATCTAATCCCCACTCGATCCAGTTCACATATCTGATCTGATACACTCATCCGATCCATATCCGATCCGAGACACTCATCCAATCAAGATCCAATCCGAGACACTCGTCCGATCCAGATCCGATCCAGATCCGATCCGAGACACTCATCCGATCCATATCCGATCCGTGTTCATATCCGGACCCATTCCTGTGCACCTGCGCATTACCCTTTTTAGGATATACCTGTGCCACCGGCTCTCAGTCATCCCTGCCTTCGCCTCTTGGTCATCTCTGCCTCCGGCTATCGGTTATCTCTGCCTCCATCTCAATAAGTCGTTCCGTACAAGTTTCATCTCCGAGTTCATAGCCTGATGTTTTGCTGTACTTACTATTATGTTTCTGACATAGCCTTGGACTATGCTTACTTACCTTCAGGCATGCTACCTACAGTATATAAACTTGTAGTACTACTCCTGCAGACCTCAGTCTGATCATTACTTGTATCCTTACTTATCCTGATGTCTATATAACTCTGTTTCCATTCTCACTTGGGCTCCAGCCCTTGTAAGTCTCTGGCTCTGGACTATGGGAGTACTCCCTAGTCCGGAGCCTTGACTCTCTGTCCTATAATCACTTTCGGACTTCGTCCAATTGTAGTCCGTCTTCTGTTCCACCTTCGACTCTACCTGCGGTAGTCTTCCTCTGTTAGCTTCTACTTCAGACCTCGTCCAAAGTAGTCTACACTTTCTCTACTTCACATCTGGGCCTACTCCTCCTTAGTAGTTATACCACTTCCTCCATCCGTACACACATCCGTCCATCCGTCCATCCATCCATCCGTCCGTCTATCTATCTGTCCGTCTACCCATCCGTCCATCCATCTATCTGTCCGTCTGTATATTCATCTGTCCATCCATCCGCCCATCTGTTATCCACCCAACACTCCGCTACTCCTGCTTTTGGATCCTTGTACCTTCGGATCGTTGGATCCTTGTACCTTCGGATCATCGGATCCTTGTACCTTCGGATCGTTGGATCCTCGTACCTTCGGACCTTCGGATCCTTGTACCTTCAGATCCTCGTACCTTCGGACCTTCGGACCCTTGGTCCTATGGTCCTATGGTCCAGTCCTATTCTATCCTCCATCCTATTGTAACATCCCTCACTGTTCTACTCTGGACTTCGTCCAAGTAGTCTTGTCATCATCCCCTATCATCCAGGAATAGTTCTGGCACATTCCCGCACTCATCTGGAAATCTGTCATATACCGGATTCTACACTTGACTTGCACTATAACATCCTGCTCATATCCACATCCATCTAATCCCCACTCGATCCAGTTCACATATCTGATCTGATACACTCATCCGATCCATATCCGATCCGTGTTCATATCCGGACCCATTCCTGTGCACCTGCGCATTATCCTTTTTAGGATATACCTGTGCCACCGGCTCTCGGTCATCCCTGCCTTCGCCTCTTGATCATCTCTGCCTCCGGCTATCGGTTATCTCTGCCTCCGTCTCAATAAGTTGTTCCATACAAGTTTCATCTCCGAGTTCATAGCCTGATGTTTTACTGTACTTACTATTATGTTTCTGACATAGCCTTGGACTATGCTTACTTACCTTCCGGCATGCTACCTACAGTATATAAACTTGTAGTACTACTCCTGCAGACCTCAGTCTGATCATTGCTTGTATCCTTACTTATTCTGCTGTCTATATAACTCTGTTTCTGTTCTCACTTGGGCTCCAGCCCTTATAAGTCTCCGGCTCTGGACTATGGGAGTACTCCCTAGTCCGGAGCCTTGACTCTCTGTCCTATAATCACTTTCGGACTTCGTCCGATTGTAGTCCATCTTCCATTCCACCTTCGACTCTACCTGTGGTAGTCTTCCTCTGTTAGTCTCTACTTCGGACTTCGTCCGAAGTAGTCTACACTTTCTCTACTTCACATCCGGGCCTACTCCTCCATAGTAGTTATACCACTTCCTCCATCCATACACACATCCGTCCATCCGTCTATCTGTCCATCCATCCATCCGTCCATCCGTCCATCCATCCATCCATCTATCCGTCCATCCGTCCGTCTATCTATCTGTCCGTCTATCCATCCGTCCATCCATCTATCTGTCTGTCTGTCTATTCATCCGTCCATCCGTCCGCCCATCTGTGATCCACCCAACACTCCGCTACTCCTGCTCTCGGATCCTAGGACCTTTGGACCTTCAGACCTTCGGATCCTCGTACCTTCGGATCATTGGATCCTCGTACCTTCGGATCATCAGATCCTCGTACCTTCGGATCATCGGATCCTTGTACCTTCGGACCTTCGGACCCTTGGTCCTATGGTCCTACAGTCCAGTCCTATTCTATCCTGTCCTAGAGTTCGTCTGGACTACATCTGGACTTCACCAGAACTCTCCCTAGGACTTCATCCGAAATTAAGGGGCAATACTCGGGTAAGGGGCACAGCGCATGAGCTGAGGCCAAAGCCCTTTATGATCCATTAACCCTCCGAGCATGTCTCTAACATATAGGCGAAACTAGGCGAGTCTGCTTTGGCCGACATTTGTATGTAAAAAGCCATGAGGTACTGCAGCTTATGATAATACATGTAATAACAGTGTGCGAGGCATAAGAATGTGCAAAATAATTGACAACTCACCAGTGGGGTTAGCTAGGACTGGACTGGACATAGGGAGGACAAGTGCGAAGGTATCCAAAGTGTGGGAATCTCGGAAACTGTGGGTCCACGGGTCCGAAGCCTTGGAAACAATGGGGTTTGGTCATACTTCATAGAAAAGGCTACTGACAGGTCACAGAATGTTTGACCATCACAATGGGTCCCTTATAACATGCTATGTGAAAGTCCGGAGTACTATAGGCAAAACTAGGCAAATTCACTTCGGGTCCAAAATTCTATGTAATAAGCCATGAGGTACTGTGGCTTGTGAGAATACATGTAATAACACTGTGCAATGCATCAGGAATGGAAATATCAATGACTATGCACCAGTGGGGTTAGCTAGGACTGGACTGGACATGGGGAGGACAAGTGTGAAGGTTTCCGAAGTGCAGGAATCTCAGAAACTGCAGGTCCAAGGGTCTGAAACCTCAGAAATGATGGGGTTTGGTGTAAATGACTTCAGACATGATGGGGTTTGGTGAAAACTTCATAAAAATGACTATTGACAGGTCACAGAATGTTTGACTGTCACACCGGACCACCCATCCAAAACTTCCAACTTCTTATATTCCAAAGTGTCAAACATTCCAACTTTACAGTTCACACTTTCGAGACCCTTGGAAAACTTCATAACAACTATTCCTATCATGTCCACCAGCGTGCACTTGCTGCTGGCCAACCAGTCCATTGAAAACATGCACATATCCACACTTGGAACAATGGTGGCATTGACATGGACCTGGCAGTGGATCTCGACACAAATTTCGCATGGACACCTCCTTTGGTAAGCCAGAGTCAGGCTGACAACAAGCTGGATGGGCTTTTGCAGAGTATGAAATCTTGGCAGGAAAAGTGTATGACCTTGTGGAGTTGGAATAGGTTGACAAAGGAATTATGCCTGCAGCTTTTGAAGATGATGTTCAGCAGGTGTGATTTGACTTGAAGGATAATATATCTTGGGATGTGCAATCTCTGTTAACTATGAAAGGTGTCTCATCAATGTAATAATTGCTAGTATCACTATGAATTATCATGAATTGTTGTCACATTGATGCAGTGCACCTGGGAGTTTTGCCAAGTTTTGCCAGTGCACCAAGTGCCAGTTGTGCCAGCACTTGGTCAAAACTCAGCCAAAAGTAGTTTTGCCCCCAGCACTAATTACCTGTGCTTCATTACCAACTCATGTTTGCTGATCCACTGTGCATTTACTAATAGACTTCCATTATACTTTGTACATAGCCCTCAATCCCAGACTTGCTGATTATCCATGCTAGTTACCTATAGTATATATTCCACATGTAAGACTCTGTAGAACCTTAGTTGAAATATCATCTTAGATTCTGCTCATTCTGTTCCTCCAAACTTAAGTTCCTTCTGACTCTAGTCACCTTCTGAGACTTAGGATTAATTCCTATAGTCCATATCTCTGACTCTACCTTTGGGTAGTCTACTTCCATTAGACTCTAGTTAGGACTCTGTCCAACACTAGTCTTATACCTTGTTCTGTTCTTACACTCCAGATAACCTTCAGATGTGACATATCTGTTACCTTTGGATGTCTAGATCCATCATGCAACCACCTTCAGACATATATCTTCCCTCTGAAATAAGGGGCAATACTCAGGAAAGGGGCAGTGTACAAACTGAGGCCAAAGCCCTTCAGATCCTTTACCTTTTGAGTATGGTCTTAACATTCAGTTTGTTTTTCATGAAATAAAAAATATGTACAGCAAGCTATATACCAATCATCCTCTAGAGTCATTGTGCAAAGGAAATGAGTGGAAGATGGGTGTGCTACATTGTGATTTGTAACTCTGGGCCAAAGATAGTACAAATAAGGAATCCATTGTTTTCCTGGTGTAGCTCTACGGGGTCCTACTTCGGATGTTTCCGAGATGTGAATTCAACTTTTGCTTTTCCGCATAATTATGCAGACGGTTACAATGCGTGCGATTCCATAATCACTATTGAAAACGTGTATATGACGAAACAATACTTAGATACGTACCAAGTGGTATGTCATGTCATCAGTTCAGACACAACCTATACTTCCTACACTGATGTAATTAGGCTAGCCGACGTTGCATCGCTATGTCACAGTCACTCAGTCACTGGCATTCTCACCTTGTACTTCCTACACTACTAATCAATGATTTCTCCTATCAGACTCTATCGTGATGATCCATGTGTCTGCATAGCATATTGCCATGCTTCGTGGCCTCGAGGGAGTGGGTGTATATATGATAAGTACCATCTTGAACTTATCTCCGTGTTTGTATCTTCACGATAATGTCCTCCAACGTAACGATACCCCTCCCTCCCCCAGGAACAAACTATCTTGCAACTCTTGCGATATCTATACCGTTTTTACTGACTGGCACTGTGTTGTCGTCGTTCCTTATACCAATTCTTATTGCTGTCATCGTGTTCTCGCCTCCCCAAACTCGCCGTCACCCGATCTTTGCACTCAATGTGCTCGGATTACTCCTGGGCCTCACACAAGGCGCTGTCAATATCTACCTCGAGGTTTTTCGCTTAATGATTATTTGACTGGCAATATACTGATTAGTGAGGAAGGTTCATACCATGCTGTCTCCGACAGTGGCAGAGTTGACGGGAGCCGTCGTATCATATCCTGCACTAGCTTTCTTCGGTCCTCTTGTAGTCGAGAGCACATTGGTGATCCGCCTCGCTGCGGTATATCCTCGGAGAACCACTCCCAAGCCCAAATACTGGATGATTCTCCTCGTTCCGATAACTTTCAAAGTGGTCCGAGCCATCAATGTTGCAGTCTTTCTGCGCCATTATGTTGTTGCACTCCACGGCGGGAACTCTATTGCTGCGGGTGAATCTTTATGGGGAGACTGGCAAATGAAGTTCGAATGGATTATGCAGGCTGTTGACAATGGGTTAGTCAAACCATGTATTTCTATTCACCTGCATCAATGACATTGGTTCAGATTCGTATCATTCATGTTCCTACGTCGTCTGACTCGCAATGCGGGTGCTTCTGGGGTCACTATCCGATCAAGTACGATGTCTGATTTCATCATCTTCCGTACTCATTCATTTGACAGAAGCGATGACTAGTCGCATACAGGCGCTCTTTCTTATCGCGCTGTCAAACTTCGTTTTCCCAGTCATCCTCAACGTCATCCAACTCGGCCTCATTTTTAGTAAAACAACCTCATTCTTCCAAGCGAGCATCGTGTACATGGTCAATAATTATGTCAACATCATCGGCGTCGTGTTCGCCACCATATGGTCGATTGGTTCGCGTAGAATGGAGGAATCCCTTCCTCCTTCTACATCGTTGTTTGGTGAGGATAGCACGATCATTCCCAGGAAGGTGCACACCTCTCAGGGTGTCCGCAACTTCAAATCAGTTAACTTGGCGGAGACCATGGAATTTGAAGCTGATGAGCTTGTCAGGTTGTCAGGTTAAGGTTGTGGCAAAACAGAGCGGAGACGACAGCGAGACTCAGGGGAGCTGTATGCACACGATATGTACTTACTTGAAATTGATGTTAACGAACTTTTTGGTACTAAGGCTTGCAGGAAAGTCACCGGTGCATATATGAGAATTATGTTAAAATATAACCCCGCGCGCCGGTCCCCGACTCCTCTTCGAATCATGTATTGATTTGAATGCAAAACAAGCGTGAACTTTGCCTGCACGACGGTCAATGAAATATAGGTCTGTTTATTGATTTCCCCGTTCATGAACGATGCGTCATTATCTCTCCATGTGCAAGTATCATAAACTCTAAGACCCAGATATCGGCAGTTTCTCGTCAGACAGCATCATAATCATATGACAAACTGCTAGCGACCCAAGTTCAAATGTTCAAAGAGGCGACAGAGTCTACACGAGGAGCGAGTGCGGCAAAGAGTGCTTCAGATGTAATGAAGCTGTGGGACCTGATGGACGTGGCTTGTTCCTGCCACATTTGAGGTGCAGGAAGGGTTTGCCCGCCGCCGGTCGTCATGTGTGTCCTGGAAGAAGAGCCAAACAAATTACCATGAAGATCATCGTTAGGGTCGAAGAGTTCCAGATAGTGTTGTGGGCAGAACTCTGCCATTCTGCCACGTGGCGGGGCAGAACTGGCACTACAGTCTGCCAGGCAGATGGCAGAACCTCCCAGGCAGAATGTGGCAGAACTCCCACACCTGCAGAACCGTGGAAGGATGTACTATATAGGTTTGATCTGCCATTTCACAGCGTGAATCAAAGCACTTTAAAGCTCCCTGCAATACCAAGTCTGGGGGCCGGCCTCCGAACACCCTCATCGAAAATAAATTCAAAAAGGGGGATGCTACCCAAGTCCAACAGATATTGAGTCGGCCAAGCGCTGCAATCTTTCAGTTCGCACATTCGAGACACTTGGCAAGGTCCGCGCTAATCTTCGCTATCACATCCACCTTAAGAATGATGGCAAACCAACACGACGAAGCCACGCTCACATGCACACAACCGAACTTCCGGGAATTGATACGGAGGCTGCCAAACAGCTCGAGACCGACTTCGCATTCGTTCCTCAATTTTCAGTAGTCTCCAGTGACAATCTCGAAGGTCCCGAATCAATCTCACTTGATGATATTGATGCTGAGTTTGCTCGACTCGAATATATTCGTAATGCGGAAAAAACGATGGGCACAGAGTTTGCCTCGGACTGAGACGTGGATGGGCATTTGACTTCGCAGAACTGCAGCGCGTCGATGAGGGATTGGTGCCTGCAGCGATCGAGTTATGGTCACGGACCATGATCCAAATGAAGATGGGACATAGAATATCGATTCTGTGTCGCTGTCGAGCGGTCTTACATCGATGCAGTTGGTAGTCTTCTGCCCACAGCACTAGTTCCAGAGCAACTCAAAGATACGTTATTTAGGGTGCGTCAGGCTAAGGAAGCTGTGACTCTTTGCTACGACGTACAACACTAGAAAGTTATCACATTGTTACTGTTGTATTTGGCGCAAATGAGGAATACAAAGCATCCTGAGAAGACTGACAAAATCTCTAGCGACACCAAAGTTGCCCGAACCATAGTCATATCATTGTGCGTCGTTCTTTGAACGAAGCCATTGCGTATGAGTCAGGCACGCAGAAATACCCATACCAGCGAGGTGCAGGGTCATGCGTCGCATCGCATAGTGCGATATCGTAGTCCAGCAGCATTTTTACTATTATAGATTTTATAATCCGAATAGCAATATGACGGCCTGGACTACATTCAAGTGGTTTGGATGAGATATGGAAATAAGTTATTACGAAAGGAAAAAGTTGCCTACCAAACGACTTTTCCGTATCCGAAAAATAGATATTCTGGAGAAACGGATGCAAGGCAACAGGCCTTCGTATGAGAATTTTGTACAAAGCGAGTAGCATCGAATGTCGTTGGGTCCTGGTAGAATTTTGAGCTTTGGTGGATGAACTTGGTTGGGATTGAAATGGCGGATCCTTTGGGTACGGTGATACCATTTGGGAGGGTGGTATCAGCCTTAGCAATCCTAGTGATGTGGACTAAGGGTATCAGGACAGCATAACTTGCACAAGCATAATGTCTTACATGTACCAAAATCCATGAGTCTCCAAGACTCTTTCATAAAGGAGTCGAGTAAAGGAAGTTCATTTAGTGTCTCTGCTGTTACGAGCCCGTCTTTCATGACAGTCCGTACTTCGGACTGGATATTCTCCAGGCATTGCGGTCTGGTCAACAAATCGATAACAGTCTGTGTCGCCGCCTTAAAAGGAATATTAGTAGATATTTCAAATTACCAGCGCAACATACCATCGTGGTAGTGAAGACGCCCGCCAAGTTAAGCAATATCATGTGCGCTGCAAGAACTTCTTCGTCGTCTACTAGTACTCCCTCTCGGACAGCCCACGATAGAGCGTCGGACTGAATTTATTTGTTCATCATGATGAAACTTGCTCAGAAAAGACATACGAAATATGAATCCCAAGGCCCATCCGTGTTTTTCACGGTCGCCTTTCTGCTTCTAATCTCGTTGATGATCATGGCTTGAGCCCCGGAGCAAGCCGGAAGACCCTGGCTGAACAGTTTATGGACGATGCTACGAGTATCTTGAGACACACTTTCAAAATCAAAGGGTAGTACTCACTGTCTGAAGCGTTGCGGAACGCCTTTCAACAACGATCCTGTGATAAAAATCTTGGGAAGACCTCGCAGCATTTTCTTGCGGTAGTTGAGATCTCCAGCTGTTCGGTAACATGAACAACAAGGCCGAGACGAGTGGAGTGGCATACCAAGATTCTGTCCAACAATGAGGGTGTTGACGGCCCGAAAAACGGCCTGGGACATAGCTTCCGTGACGTTGACTCTACCTATAATCTGTGTAGCTTCTACGAATTGTCGTGTTGAAAAAACTTACCAGATCCGTCTCTACATGCGCTTTGCAACGATACTTCTATCTCGGATATGACTTGAGGGAGATGGTTGTCCAATTCTGACATCATCTGTCGAATATATGGTCGATGCATATCAGCGCTGTGCAAAGAAGGATGAATGGTGAACCCAATCTGGCAAGACTAGTATATTTGACAGTAAGTTGTTATTTCCCAGAGAAAAATGATATTTACTTCTGCAACAAATGGCAAGAACGGGAAAAACTTGGAACCCAAGATGGCCATGATAGACTCCTGACCGATTGCGACGATTCTCCACTCCCCAATTAGCCGTAGTTGGAATACGTCATGAAGTCCGCAAAACTAGACCTATTAAATGCGCAAGGGACTACATTTTGTGACATACATGGTTATATGATTCCTGTAGTGTTTGTGGGGCCCTCGCAAGAAAGGCAATGCAGGAGAATATCGATAGTAATGGGTCCTTTGCGCCTACGATAGGTAGACCTAGCTGTTGAAGAGCGAGTATGAGCCGAGTATGATAATGGTTCATGTGACATACCAAAGGTTTAGCTGCACATATTCTGCAGAAGTATACTGCAACACAGGTGAAAATCAGGAGACTAATGTATGGCCCCATGTCGTCAGGTGAGCAAAAGTGAGCGGAATGAAAGAAATGTCATTGTAATTGATGAGTGCATCATAAATACACTCCCGAGGCGTGGTTCACTCGGTTGGTTTGGGGTGCCGCAGAAAAACGTTCATTATACACTAGTAGTCTATAGCTGTGGGAAAGCCGACTATAACCTTGAATAATTTCCGCACAGCCCGGCACCACCTATTTGAAATTCTACCCGGTCATGTGCATCATGTTAACCTCATGTTTCATATCGTGATTTTGATACCACCGAGATGCATGTTGCTGATGCTGATAACGTAGCTGTGTGATCCGGATAAATACATGCTTTGGACTGGGCAGTTTACCTACAAGTCCTCGATTAGCACTCGCTTAACTCGTAAATGACTGTACTACAGCTGACAGTCACCCTTCTCATCTTGCCAGTAATCTTATTCCTGTACTTCGGTCATAGAACAGATTACCATGAACGTTTGCATATCCGTAGGAAGCCAGGTATATGGTACATTGGAAGTGCTGGCTTTTTTATACATCCATACCGATTTTTGAAACATTCAATGACATGGGCCGAGGACTCCATGTTTTCCTTTCGCATTCTAGGTGTGAGTGTTCCTACTAAGCACTCGTCATGGCTACTGGTTTTAACTGATGACACCATGACCAACAGAACACGATTGTGGTATTACGCGGAATTTCGGGGAGAGATGCATTCTTTACACGAGGTTTGCCTGCTTGTGTTCGGTTGATCAAACCGTGGAATGAATATTCGTCTTTACAGGGCTGGACTTTATGGCCGGATATAGATTATTGGAAAGTGTTATCTCTTGTTCAATTTCGTGCTTACAGAACTTCAAACAGAATTCGGAGCTTGATGGTATTGCGCGTACAGTTAATGCGTTTGGAGACTTGGGAAGCATGATGTCGAAATTCTTTGGCTCCAACGCATTGGAACGTTGTAAGTTGGATCTTTGTACCGTTCGCTAAACCTCAAATACGCCTAGTGTCTCCATTGCTGGTCGAAGACGCTTTTCGAGTACTTGAAAAGTGGGGAGATGATGGAGCGAACGATCCTTTCACGAGCCTCAACGAGGTAGCTTCATCATTCTCTGTTAAATGGCGCAGGTAATTGAAACATTGTAGATCGTTTTTACCTTGGCCGCAAGATTTACAGTATGCCGCGAGTTCTCCGAAGATCCAAAGAAAATCCAAGCCTTGATTAGCATTTTCAAGCGGCTTGAAGCTGGCTCGTCTCATACATCCGCCTTATTTCCCTGGTTCCCAACTCCAGCTAGACTAAAGAAGTTGGTCGCTGGAGTGCAATTATACCGCATGATTTCTGCGGCTGTTCTCTCCAGAAAAGAGAACGGCTATCGTGAAGACGACCCACTACAGGCTATGATAGACAAAGGACTCTCCCTCACTGAGACGACCGCGGTTAGTGGCCAATACTTTGTGAATCGTCTACCCACAATATAACATGTTTTATCATAGTTACTTGCCATGCTGTTTGTTGGTGCCACAACCAACACCGGAAATGTAGTCACTTGGATCCTCATTTATTTAGAGGCCAATCCGAAATGGAAGTTACTCGTCCAAAACGAAGCCAGACAGTTGTATGAAGACTCGCAGACCTTGGGACCCTATCACGATACTCCCCAACAACTCCTTACTATGACTTCCATAGAAAAGCAGACGCCGATCATCGATTGCTGTATTTCAGAAACGCTGCGCATGCTTTTCACATGTCCTTTTCTACGAAAAAATGTAGGAGACGACATTTTCGTGGATCAAAAATGCGTCCCACATGGAGTCTACGTCATGTTTCCAACCGCCGACCTTCACGGTAATCCTTGTTTCTATCCGGAGCCGAACAAATTCAACCCTGAGAACTTCTCGGCTGGTGCGGTTCTCAAGCGACAACAGCATGGAACGACATTCTTGGGGTGGGGCGCGGGTCATCACGTGTGTCCTGGAAGAAGAGCCGCACAAATTATTATAAAGATTATCGTTATCCTCATTTTATCGAAATTTGACACTCGTATTCTAGATGAAGGAGGGGAACTTGTTCAAAAAGTTCCAGAGCAGCTCGAAGATACATTGTTTAGGGTACTCCGGGCTAAGGAAGCTATGACTCTTTGCTATGGCGTACGGCACTGAAAAGTTATCACATTGTTACCGTTGTATTTGGCGCAATCGAGAAATACATGCCTGGATGTAGGTGCGACTCAGCTTCTCCAGAATAAGATCACCAATAAAATTCATAGTGAGCCTGACAAGGTCTCAGAGGCTTTGAAACGAGAACAGTAAACGGGCTAATAAAAGAGAATCCTACGTAGGAGTAAGTATACAAAGTGTCCCCAAACGTTTTCAAGAAATTTCGCCAGTGATAATCTTTGATGTGACGTGCAAATGATGATATTGACGTGGATGTGTAGATATACTATGTACGCCATACAAAGTTAGCATGGGCTGTAGACGTGTACTTAGTACTACATGTATAGTTTGGCCCGCTTCTCTGTCACACAAGCCTTTAGTCATCGTCGAACTCTACCAGCAGTTCACTATCATGGAGTCCTTGTCTATGACGGACGCGGCTCAACTCGCTATGGTTCAGCAACCATCCGGGGTCAACGTGCAGTCTTGCAGCCAGGTTACGAAGAGTTAACATAGCCCGGGTCACAGCGACTGAGATCACAACATTCACTAGGCTGTCAGAGAGAAGATGAGAATTCTTTTAGGGGAATATCAAAGGCTACTCACGCAGAATAAGAGGCTGGAACAAACACCTGAAAGATATTAGCTGCTTGCCAATGAGACAGGTATAACCTTACATCTGCATCATGGGGCATCGCTGTTCCAACCAGGCCAAATATCAATGCCACTTAGATAGTCGTGATTATCGAATCTAACACATCAAAAGCAGTCATAAACAAACCTGTGCCGAGTAGGTAGAGGTGTGCACCCCTGGAATGTCATGTTGGTCCATACATGCACACAAAGGCAGGGACATACTCATCAATCATCATTCCTTTGAATCCTCTGATTTCTCCGATGAGCGTGCTGGTCAGCGTTTTGTAGATAGTGAGGCCATAAAGTGCGATATGCAGAGTAACCGGAGGGAAATACATCCTCCACGCAGTTTGTTGGTTGACTGTATAATCACATCCAAATGATGCATTGGGAGTATCTTGCTGCCGAGTATCCGGAGTCTCTGCCGCGAATACCACTGTTAAGGCCATGCATGTAAAAGCAAACGCGATAACTGTATTTTGCATAACACGACTGCGCGTGAAGAGGTACCATACGCGCACTGCCAATGCCGCTGAGAGGTTGACAGGTGTTGGTATTATTTCTAGCTACCTCACGTATGAATGCATACCTTGATTTATGAGGAGTGTTAATACGCCCAGCACGAGCACAGCGTATGATAACCTTCCGCAACTGTGAAATGACCGGTTTCGAAGAGAAGATACAGCATGCTTGTTGAAGCTTACGTCTGTACAGCGATTAAGTATCGTACATTGAAAGCTTTGAGCAAGAGGGAGACTCACGCTAAACCCGACATTTCCATAGTAAACTTTTGAAAAATGTGAATAGTAGATAATATAAATGTATATCAATACCAACTGAGCATGATGATTCTAATACGTACAATTCAGTGAAGGATTCCATGTCAGACGCTAGGATGGCACGCACATGATGTCGATCTCAGGTAAATAGCGTATCTACAACCACTTTCCGTCAGTGAAGCTAATGGGACAAATATATAAAATGTCTTAACACTAAAGAAGAGGAGGCGTGATACACTCCATTTTCCTGACCAAAACCACGACATCTAGAATGATTTATGTAAGCGAAGAAGATTTAGTAAGATAAAGCCTCATACCTCCTGGTCTATCGTAATGAGGTGATCGTAAAACATCAATGTGGAAGCTGCAATAAACATGTACTCAGCAATACTCGCAGCAACTTTACTATTTGACATGGTAGACGAAGCACTGTATGTTACTCGGTCCCAATGCAATTGATCGAAGAAAGAGACAGGAAGGTGATCCCTGGGTGAAGGACTTGAGCGGATTAAAGTAGTACCCGTCGTTCGGACCCTGTGAATGATAGGCTACGGCGGAACGTGTTATAGCGATGGGAGTCGCAGCATCACAGGCTGAAACGAAGGTTTTGAAACACCGCATCAGCGGAGCATGGTATAAACAGTAAATATGCACACATGATCGACCAGATACGGTCAGTGAGCCTGTAGTGCCGCCCTCTATACGTACTAGTTTAGCTCTGCACAGGTTAGAAAGTCTACCAAGTAATCACATTGCAGAACTCACTAAATTATTCTCACGCGAAGATTTTGAAACCGCATCAGCATCATTGATCAGGATTCAGCATGATCAATCCCGCATGGTGCTAGCACTGCAGCGCCCGCGGGGCATTCGTGGTTCGGGCGGTAATTTATTTATCCAAAATTGTGGTAGTTGCGTTCAGTGGAGATTAGTTACAGCGGTACCAGTACAGATATATTGTGAAAACATATTTATTATAATTATAGCCTATAGGGGGATAGCTGGGCTCTGAAAAATTACATAATATGTGCGACGTGTAGTAGATACGTACCGGTATGTCGTCACAAACCACGCCTATGCATACACATGCAGTGGTGTTTTTGTCAACCTGTGCTTCATACACTGATATAATTTCTTGGGTTTGAAAATATTAGGCTAGCCGACGTCGCCATCGCACAGTGGCAATGTTCAATAATCGAATCAAATGATACAGTTGAGCTCTGACGGCAGATCTAGCGGTTCAGACTACACTGGCTTCTATTATTACTAACCACTGATCAACGATTTCTAGAGTTCTATCAGACTCGGATCATATGTCCTATCGTGATATCGTCTATGTGTCTGCACAGCATATTGTCATGCTTCCTGGCCTCGGGGCTCGATTGAAGGGCGGGTGAGTGCATATATAATCTTTAAATTTGAAGTACCATCTTGAACTTATCTCCGTGTTTGTATCTTCACGATAATGTCCTCCAACGTAACGATACCCCTCCCTCCCCCAGGAACAAACTATCTTGCAACTCTTGCGATATCTATACCGTTTTTACTGACTGGCACTGTGTTGTCGTCGTTCCTTATACCGATTCTCATTGCTGTCATCGTGTTCTCGACTCCCCAGACTCGCCGTCACCCAATCTTTGCACTCAATGTGCTTGGACTACTCCTGGGCCTCACACAAGGCGCTGTCAATATCTACCTCGAGGTTTTTCGCCTAAATGATTATTTGACTGGCAATATACTGATTAGTGAGGAAGGTTCATACCATGCTGTCTCCGACAGTGGCAGAGTTGACGGGAGCCGTCGTATCATATCCTGCACTAGCTTTCTTCGGTCCTCTTGTAGTCGAGAGCACATTGGTGATCCGCCTCGCTGCGGTATATCCTCGGAGAACCACTCCCAAGCTCAAATACTGGATGATTCTCCTCGTTCCGATAACTTTCAAAGTGGTCCGAGCCATCAATGTTGCAGTCTTTCTGCGCCATTATGTTGTTGCACTCCACGGCGGGAACTCTATTGCTGCGGGTGAATCTTTATGGGGAGACTGGCAAACGAAGTTCGAATGGATTATGCAGGCTGTTGACAATGGGTTAGCCAAACCGTGTATTTCTATTCGCGTGCATTAATGACATTGGTTCAGATTCGTATCATTCATGTTCCTACGGCGTCTGACTCGCAATGCGGGTGCTTCTGGGGTCACTATCCGATCAAGTACGATGTCGGATCTCATCATCCTCCATCTCATTACTCATTCACTTGACAGAAGCGATGACTAGTCGCATACAGGCGCTCTTTCTTATCGCGCTGTCAAACTTCGTTTTCCCAGTCATCCTCAACGTCATCCAACTCGGCCTCATTTTTAGTACAACAACCTCGTTCTTTCAAGCGAGCATCGTGTACATGGTCAATAATTATGTCAACATCATCGGCGTCGTGTTCGCCACCATATGGTCGATTGGTTCGCGTAGAATGGAGGGATCGCTTCCTCCTTCTAGATCGTTGTTTGGCGAGGATAGTACGATCACCCCTGGGAAGACGCCAACTCAGGGTATCCGGAACTTCAAATCGGTCAACCTGGCGGAGACCATGGAGCTTCAAGCTAACGAGCCCATTAGGTTGTCAGCTGATAAAGGAGCGCATGAGGGTCCACGTCAAAGTGACGTATATGTTTGAGCATCTGGATGTCTCGTTGTACACAAGTTAAGGTTGTAGCAAACAGAGCGGAGTTATATGGACACGATGTGTACTTACTTAAAGTTTCGTTGATGAACTTTTTGGAGGGAAGACACGTACTGCTTGGCGAGTGACAGTACTTCCGTTGTCAAATGCCGACAAGAACAAGGTACATGTATTGTTGTAATTACCTCACTTAGTGAGGAGTTAAGAATTCCCTGCGCTGGAGGCAGTGAAGCACCGCTCAGTATGTAAGGCGCTTTGTACTTCTGTATAAGTTAGAGGTCATAGTCCGGCTTTCATCTTATTCACCTCATCGCTTCCGTTTACGTGGAGCTCGACAAACAAAAGGATTCCTGCTTGGAATAACGTGAATTCTGATATCTGCAAGCACTAGCATGCAACCTGCATGTAATCGCATGTGTTTGTTACGTTTGACTTGCACCTTCCACCTAATCTCCTCCCTCTGCGCTAGGCCCGATTGCAACCACAACTTGGCGCTGCCTCTTCAATGAGGTTTCGACTCGATCACTTGATCCCCGCGCCAGGACATGACCGATAAGGGCTCGCCCGCTGTCAGAGTGTTTATTTAGCCTTATTCTACTTAGTGAATTGCATAAGACAGGGGTACAGGTTTGGTCACTCTCTAAGTCAAGAAGACAACACATGTCAAGACAGAGAGACATAAAGAAAAAATTATTCCCAAGCCAAGAAATGAAGGAGACACGGCTGGACACGCTTCTTTTTTTGAACAAGAAAGCCTGTTCAAGGATCTCAAGACGTCATTTAACCGTTCGTGAGTGCAAGGATGGTGATTTGATAGTGGTACCTGGCACCAACACAGGCTAGTATTTTGGAACCCCTGGTGATGATGATACGGACAGTACAATCCTCCATACCTGGAGGAGATACGCTTGAGGCCGGAGACATTGATGTTGAATAAAGCGACGGTATACAAGGACACACGAAGGCCTTGTCGGCCCATTTCATAGCTTAGTCAGCAGGTTGCTTGCGAGCCCCTCCAACGGCGGAATGATTTTGGCGGAAGGGACGATAGTGGTCGTACGAGAGCGCGTCGAAAGCGCTTTTCATTCACCAGAAAAGGATGAGGGCGGTGAAAGTGACGGATGAATGGGAGTAGAGCGTCATCTTGACTAGAATTGGATACTCTAGATAATTTAGTAAAGATATGGGGAATGAATAACTTGACTCAGTGGTCACCGGTATAGAGAAAACATAGGAGTAACATGTGGAAGCAAATTTGCAGCCGACGAGGTTGCACGTGGAATCATAATCAACCTCCGAGCGTCGAATCACAATCACTTGGAAGAACGATCAATGCATTGCCTTGTCAGAAGACGTTTCAGGTGGAGTTATTCACACGGTATATACTAGGAATCAATCAATCAACCATCTATTCACACAGCACAGCTGGCGATGATCGGAGCGCTGAGCCTCACACTAGTAGTGACCAATAGTAATTGAGATTTTCATTTAGTAATCTGTTGGATTCCTTCAGTTTCCTTTAATGCGAATGATCCCGTTCTCAGCGGGGTCGCGGTTTCCTAGGGTCCTTCCATACTTGGTACAGATATTTCTCACTAACCCTAACCTAACACCTAGACAATGCAATGCATTGAAACGTTGACAATTGATCTTCGTCGCACAAAATATTCAAATAACTTCCTAGATAAAGCGATGCCATTTTCGAAGTTGGCCTTTGATCGGTCTTAGCAACTCGTTGGTGGGAGTTGTTTAAGACTTTTACTGGAGCCTCAATAATACAGAGCATACAAGAGCTATATCGTCGTACCAGAAGACACGCGTACAATGCCACTACAACATCGTCCTTCTGATGTCGGCGCAGATGCTCATTTCCGGGATACAAGCTCGCCACGTAAAGGCCTATATGACTATATCATCATCGGAGGTGCGCCTTGCTGTTCCTTAACCAGTAGATCTTGAATGTAACACAGGTATCCAGGTGGAACAGCAGGATGTGTTCTTGCAAGCAGGCTGACTGAGGACCCAACCATCTCTGTCTTACTTCTTGAGCGTGGCGGTGTTCACGACACGTTCACTATGCGTTGTCCTCTCCTGTCTGCATCATACACCCAAGGGAAACATCCTTCTGTCCGATGGAATAGCACACCTCTAACAGCTGCAAACGGTCGTGTCCTTGAAATTCTCACCGGCACTGTCTTGGGCGGGGCCTCAAGGTTTAATGCGATGCTTTACACAAGAGGTAGTGCTGCCCAGTATGACGAGTGGAGGCGGCGGGGGCGCATTGGTTGGAGTTATGCCGATCTTGAACCATACTTCATTAAATCCGAAAATTCGCTTAATCCTTCGGGAGACCATCATGGCAGCGGAGGTAAATTCGGTAATCAGATTATAATGAACTTACCACTCAATTCCATCTACTTGCAGGACCATGGAGCAATCGATATTTCGACCAGTTCTACTTCAATTCATTTCCTCGGTATTGTTCTCATTCATTCTTACGACTGTAACCTAATGTTGCTACCAGTGCCGCAAAAGCCGCACAGGACCTGGGTATATCATACACTGAAGATGCCAACGCCCCAGAAGGACCTTGTGTATCTTGCGCGAAACTTCATGTTACAATGACTCCAAATGGAAAACGCCTGTCTACTTTTGACGCCTTCCTTCCTCCCTCCATCATAACAGAGAGGCAGAACCTCACGATCTGCACTAACACCCTCGTCACAAAGCTTGATTTCGAAGTTGACGACACACAACCGGTTGCATCAGGAGTGTTCTTTAAATCTTACGAGCCCAATGTAAAACAGCAGACATTCTATGCGAAGGCAAAGAAGGAAATTGTTGTTTGCTGTGGAGCAATCGAAACTCCCCACCTGCTACTGCTAAGGTGAGCGCTCAATTTGCTTTCTGTCTAATTAGCTTCATTCCTTGCAGCGGAATTGGTGAAATGGATCATTTGTCAAAACATGATATCAAAGTCATCAAAGATTTGCCAGGTGTCGGACGCAATTTGGTGCGTACAGATTTTTCGTCAGTCACTTCGTTCACTCACATGCACCACAGCAAGATCACGTTGGCGTCACGCTTACATACAAAGTCCCTCTCTCCGACTCATTCCACTCGCTTGAAAGCAGTTTAACCCGAGCATTGACGGAATTTTTGAATTACCTGATACGGGGTCGGGGACTATTCACATACCCAACCGTGCAGGTGTCAATCTTCGCCAAATCCGACAACCTGGGAAACGACACAAAACCTAGCTCTGAACACACCAACCGCGAAGCATTCCCCGACATTGAAATCATGCCCATCCCCCACGAGACCACTTACGTCACAACCCAGAAATCCCAAGGCTTCTTCTCATTCATTTGCGTTCCACTCCGACCTAAATCATCGGGCACCATCCAACTTCACTCCAACAACCCCCATGCAAATCCGAAAGTAGACCTCGGGTTCTTCACACACGCTGCTGATGTCGAGGTCCTGAAGAAGGCTCTTCGCCTCGCGAGGAAATTGGGAGAAAAGATGCGTGTGAACGGGTACCAAATGGAGGATTATCTGGTTCCTACCGGAGACAGCGATGAAGAATTGGATACCTTCATCCGACAGGGCGTTCGCACAACATATCACTATGCGTCTAGTTGTCGCATGGCTCCGGAACACGATTCAGTCCCAGGTGTAGTTGACGATGAGCTCCGTGTGCACGGAGTTTCTCGTCTGAGAATCGCGGATGCAAGCATTTTCCCTGATGTTGTCGCGACTCATCTCCAAGCTCCGGTCGTGATGGTAGCTGAGAAGTGCGCTGACATTCTTAAACAAACTTGGAGCACAGCGAAATGACAGCCCTTCCGGAGTTAACGAAGGATGGCACGGAATATTAGACTTCTTCGAACATGGTACATGTGGGATGACTGCTCCTCACTATTATTATTAGTTACAACCAACGGTCATGTCGGTCCTTGAACGAGGCCATTGTGCGTGAATCAGGCATGCAGAAATACCCATACCAGAGAGATCATACGTCACATAGTGCAATATCGTAGTCCAGCAGCATTTTTACCATTATAGACTTGATGATTTGAATGGCAATGTGACGGCCTGGACTGCGTTCAACTAGTTGAGATAAGATATCACGTTATTACGAAGCGAAAGAGCTGCCTACCAAATGACTTTGCCGTATCCGAAAAATAGATATCCTGGAGGAGATGCAAGGTAGCAGGCCTTCTTATGAGAGCTGTGTACAAAGCGAACAGCATTGAATGCCGTTGGGTCCTGGTAGAATTTCGAGCTCTGGTGGATGAATTTGGTTGGAATTGAGATGGTGGATCCTTTGGGCACAGTTAGCCGTTCGGGGGGTGGTGTGGACTAAGTGTATCAGGACGGCATGATTTACACAAGTATGATGTCTTACATGCACCATCAGTCTCCAAGACACTTTCATAAAGGAGCCGAGTAATTAGTATCTCATGACAGTCCGTACTTCAGACTGACTATTCTCCAGAATTGTGGTCTTGTCAGTCTGTGTCATCGCCTTAATATCAGGAGACATTTCAAATTACTCAGCGCAACATACCATCGTGATAGTGAAGACGCTCGCCAAAATAAGCAATACGATGTGTGCTGCAAGAATCTCTTCATCATCTGCTAGTACTCCCCCTCGGACGGCCCACGATGGAGCGTCGGACTATCTTCATGCGATCCTTTAAAGTCAAATGGCAGTACTCACTGTCTGAAGCGTTGCGAAACGCCTTTCGGCAACGATCCTGTGATAAAAATCTTAGGAAGACCTCGCAGCATTTTCTTGCGGTAGTTGGGATCTCCAGCTGTTCGGCAACATGAACAACAAGGCAAGGATGAGCGATGTTGCATACCAAAATTCTGTCCAACAATGAGGTGTTGACGGCCCAAAAAACGGCCTGGGACATAGCTTCCGTAAGGTTGACTCTCCCTATAATCTGTGTAACAGCAGGCATAACCGTCTGGCAGCCATTATGGATTGAATTTCCAACTGGGCCCTGCTCGTTTCATCGATGTTCAACGCCCAATTGCAAAGCCTATTTTTCGTCTTGAGTCCACGCAGACAAATGCAACTGATGTGTACAAACATTGGTTGCCAATTTGTGGATGCATCAAACAATTGTTCGAGGATTCGTCGAATGGTTTCAGTGTCAATGCCGAGGAGATGGCTCATATCTGTGCTATCGTTGATTCCCGACAGCTCGAAGACGGACCAGCCGATTGAACTTTGTGCTTAGATCCACGTATGTCTCACTCGTTCTTCACCTTTGACGAGTGCTTATTTTTGTCTCACATGGGACAGGCTATGTTCGCAGCGCAAACCTGCATAACCCGCTCTCTCTCAAAATCAAGATCCCCCGCATTCCTTCTACAGCCGTGCCAGATATTTTCACATGACCAACTTATATGCAAGTTTTCACGTACCTCAAAATTGTTGTTGAGGCCGACTTTAAGTTCCAACACTACCCCACTCTCAAAGGAAAGACAGCTGCTGATGTCCGTGAAGCTTTTGTGCGCCAGTTTGAGCGCTATCATAGTGAAAGGTACCCTTTCGACACAATGATGGATGCTGGTCTGGATACTGAACTCACTTGACGAAGATACCTGAAGGTTCCATACTCAGTGAGTTTCAGCCAATCCTGACTACTCGTAACTTAAGCTTTATCTCCAGTGTGTCGCAGAAAAACTTTATTCAATCAAGCCTTCATCTGTCCACGAGGAACGAACGATGTCAGTGTTCACGAAGATGAACACACCAGCTAGAAACCGTCAACATACATGTGCGCACAGTGGTCGATATGACTCAGATTCGACGATGGCATATATATGGTCAGAAGGTCACTCTCCTACTCAGTGGACTGTAATAACGGTTCATGTGCCTTAGAAAATGGCTGAAAGACGGCACCCAGACATTTCATTCAGTGATCTTGACTTCATCACTTCCACGCCAAGAAATCAGCCGCTCGTCAAAGCCACGAGCCCACTGGCAGCTATTTGTCTGTCCGTGGGCACAGATAAGCAGGAATAAATCCTCGAAGATGAAAAGATGTGTCTCGATGAGATGCTAACAGCTAAACCAGTGGCGGGACTCGGCCTTCGATATTGAAGCCGAACAAACCTTCATGCACCAATTGTTACCAAGACCTTTTCTGATGATCGCGAGGAAAGTCTGATCGACAGCCTAGGTAATATTCAAGGCGATGCTACTGGAGATGATGGTGACCTAGAAAGCATGGACGCCAAGTGGGGTAGCAGCTGTAGCGAAATTTGGTCACGACTCACGTGACTGTCCATATTAATAACACAAGGCCGTTAATAACGAGGTTGGGCTTTGGGCATTTGACTTTGAACTCCCCATGGACTAATTTGCCCTCAAAATTTAACTGACTTACTCTTCTTCAGCACGATTCAGTTCAAAGTTGTCTACCCCCTACTACTCTGGCCCTTGCACTAGTTCATATTCTACTATCTACTTTTCAAGATGACCGATGCTCCAAATGCCTGTGTTGTTCCCGATGCTCTCTCTCTTACAAAGTCTCAGAAGAAAAAATGTCGATCAAACAAGCCAAAAATTGCGGACTCGCCGGCCGAAGGCCCCGTTATTATTCCAGATGCTACTTCTGTTGTTCTTGTTGATAGAACACCAGAAGAGGCGGATGCGAAGGAGAGCACATTTGCTCCAGACCTTGTTACACCTTCGGAAGATCCGACCTTCGAGGATATGACCTCCAAATCTAGTCCGGTCGTAGAACTTCTCCAGAAGCGCTTAAAACTTTTGAACAAAAAGATAGTGCGCGACACTATTATTGAGCATTCTGACTTCGGCAGCAGGTAACTGATGTATGTCTTCCAGTCCCGCATAATGAATTATGCAACAACGGATCATGCAAAGCTGAACGATGACCAAAAGCGAAGTCTGAAAACCCTTTCTTCGTTGGAGGCCGTTCAGAAAGAACTAGAAGACCTCAAGAAATCGATTGAGGTTCGAATAATATCATCATTGACCATCGACAAAATCATAAATCCTTTGTGTGCCGGACCCACGAAGCTGCACCTTCTGAAGCCCCGACCTTCGAGGATATGACCTCTAAATCTAGTCTGGTCGTAGAACTTCTCCAGAAACGCTTAAAACCTTTGAACAAAAAGATAGTACGTGATACTATTATTGAACGTTACATTCTGGCTTCGGCGCCAGGTAGTTGATACGTCTTCTAGTCCCGCATAACGAGTTATGCAACAACGAATCATGAAAAGCTGAACAATGACCAAAAGCGAAGTCTGAAGACCCTTTCTTCATTGAAGGCCGTTCAGAAAGAACTGGAAGATATCAAAAAATCGATCGAGGTTCGAATAGTATCATCACTCACCCACCGACAAGATAATAAATCTTTTTGCGTACCAGATCCACGAAGCTAATCCTGCACGCGAAACAGCAGCGAGACATGTAGATACTGATCTATTTTCTACGTTGGAGTGGGCTATGCCCGAAGCTTCGCTATCGACAAACAACAAAGACCTGGAGGCCAACTACCTCCGGCTGGCTCGGCTAACTGCGATCGCCAAACACATCTCTCACCTTTGCCTAGGGGTATGTGCCCTCCCCTTTAAAAAAGTAATGACCGCGTCGAAACACCACCGGTTGCTCATTCTCTGCACACTACATCTTATTTGTCTTCCTCTTCTGTGTTTCTTTCCCCCTCTTCGTCTTCTTGTTTTCTTCGTCGTCTTCGTCTTCTCTTTGGTTTGTATCACCCTTTGACTCGTTCTCCTGGTCTTCTTCACCCGGTTCTTTATCGGGTTGTTCTCCTTCTGTCTTCCCTTGTTCTTTCTGTACCTGTTTTTCTCTTTGTTCGTCTGCCAGCTTCGTGCCTTCTCTTGGAATATATGCTCTTAGTATTCTCGTGTGGAATTCTCCAGGTATTGATTCCTTATTGCTCGATGATGCGGTGGGGTGGAGACTATTTTGGGAGTAGCTTCCGCTTTTCTTAGGGAAATGCAAGGGTACCCTGCAGCTAGGTGAATCATCGACGTGCCCTCGGCTACAAGAGACCCAAAGGGCATTGTTGCAACTCAGCTAATGTTGGAAACAACATGGTATAAACCTTCCTCAGTCGTCAGTATATTCTGAGCGAAAACAACATTGAACGTTAAACCAAAAGGTAGATGTTGACTGTCCCCTCTGTTAGGCCTGGAAGAATTCCGGGTATATCAACTATAAAGATCGGGCGACAACGGGTTTGAGGAGTTGAGAATACAACTAGAATGAGAATCGGTATAAGGAACAATGAAAACGCCGTGCGAGTCAGTAAAAATGATATCGCAAGAGTTGTAAAATAGTTTGTTCCCGAGGGATGACATCGATATAATCAATGAGTATTGTTAGAATTTTAAGTACCACGTTAGATTGGGGTATCAACATTACTGATCGATGTCAAGTGTGCAGTGGAAGTTTGAATTCAGCTATATATACAGATAGTCCCTATATGTCATTGCACGAATGCCGGGGCTGTACATGCACATGTGATCATGATGGTGATCACAATGGTGATTTACCTGTGTTGAGCATTTTACACATCATAGTTTGAACGGTGTCGGTGACTTGAAATCAACGGAACATCGCGTCTTCTATGATGAACGGTCACACTAATCTGATATAAAGCTCTGCAAGTGAAGACCCGCGCTCGCATCAGAACAGAGAAACGAGATATATTAGTTTGATGGGTCCACAAGGTCATCCACCTGCTGCCGTTCTTAGTTCATTCATATTGTTGTATGTAGTCCTCGCAACTCGATTGGCGCTTGGGCACTGCAGAACTAGACTAGATTTAGCCTTGTGAATATCGAAGCCCGTTACATCCATTTACAAACGTGTGCATGTTCTTTGGCCTACTGGCAGTCGACACAGGTGCGGACAAGCCAAAAACGTAACCTGAACATTGTTTATTTTGAAGACCAAATGGTGTATAATTGAAAAACTCTAGTATATCTTAACTGGGAAGTAGAAGTCTTCAAAGTCTACATACAGGATATACACCAGTAGCCATGGATATCTGCATCTTCGTGGTTAATTTGACAACTTGGCTCTCTCCCGAATATTGTGATTGCGAATCAGTCTGGAATGAAAAGTGAGTCGTCCAATGTTGTGAAACACGGGGGATGACACGCACAAAGACGAAACCGAGCCCAAAGCAGCGAAGACAAGCGGGATCAGAAAAACAGGACGTAGGCCAAGAGTTGCCGCATCCATCACCTCCTGCCGGATGTCGGAAGGCAGCGAGTCGATGGCAGTCACGCTCTGTTTGACAGCAGAAACAACCTCCGGTGAAAGACCAGCAACGCGGGACAGCTGAGTGCTAAGGCCATTGTTGAAGATTGCGCCAGCAATACTGTGCAAATATGGGCGTCAGATCATCGATCACATTGATAGAAAAATGGCGTATGCCTTAGTCCAATGATTGCTCCGAAATACGACACGAACGTCTAACGACTTATTTAGCAATGCACCCTTGTTTGAATTTATAAACGCACCAAGATAGCGGAGGCCTGAGCTACATCATCTGGCCTGTCTGCCCACTCTGCCTGCTCAAATAAGTGTCACGTTCACTTTAAATTGGAGACGTGACGCACTTGAACCGCAACGTAAGTTGACTGATAGGAACCTCCTAGAAAACGTTGATATGGGCCGTAAAAGAAAACAACAGACTGATTTCTCACCAAGACCGACCTAAGAGAAATTATTATTAAGAAAGAAATGTTGAACAAAACTTGTACAGACACCGAGCAATATTTGATACCCAAGAAGCTTTGAAGAAGCAGTTGTGGCTTCCACTGTGAACAGTAGTGCGGCGCCTGCTACGGAGATGAGAGGTAGAGTAAGTAGCAGATGCCAATAGCGTCCAGTGCCCTAACAGAAATCAATTAGGACACAAGTGATATGATGGCATCGTGTGTAGGGCACGCACGGAAGTGACTCCCGAAGCACCAGCTGAAGCTAGTTCATCATATTAGGACGACAAAAATCAGAATATCAGGACAACTTACAAATAACGAACGACAACATTAGGGGCAAAATATCGATGCCAGATTGTACACTGCTTCGGCCATTGATCTGGTACCTGAAGACCAAGCGTTATCACAAATACCTTTTTGCGAAGAATTTGGTTAATACCACAGTGGTAGATAGTACTGCAAGAAATGAATATGGAGTCAAACAACATTCATGGATGACTCACGACTGAAACAATGAGCGTCGTTAATAGAAAGAACTGAACGTGAATGTAAGCCATGGAAAGAGCATGCAATATCCTACGATCTTACCCCTTCTAGGCATGCGCCAGTCTGCGTGTTCCGTTTGAAGAACTCAAATGGTACTAGAGCCTGCATCTTTCGGTGCCACTCCCACACCAAGAACAATATTACAAGGAGGCCAAAGATGCATAACGGTACAATTACAGCCACGCTCTTCCACGGATGGACGGACCCGCCCCATTCCAAACCTAATAAAAGGCAAGTAGAAAAGGCGAGACATAGGGCAGTTCCCATCCAATCAAGAGTCCTGTGTAAAGGGTCAACACACGGACTGTATACTTTAGAAGGCGCCTACAGATTCAGTCGCGTCAAGAGACGATGGCCAGAAAGAGACATAACTGAGGCGCGATACGGGAGCCAGAAGAACATCGCGGCACCACTGAGGACTCCGAACTAAAGAAGGATGTCAATGATGATCGATAGTGAGAAAAAGTGACTGCGCACCGGTAGGTTAATATAAAAACACCACCTCCAGGACACACGATCTGTGACGGATCAGTAAAACATATCGGAGTATGTAGTCAGACAGACCAGTGAATGCGCCGCCTGTGCTTGCCATGAGATTGCTGATCGTATCAAGAGCCAAACAAATACACACCTAAGAGGGGGCCTACTATACTAGAAATGGCCACCAAACCCCCAAATATTCCAAATAGAAAAGGTCGGTCTTCTAGTCGGGTGAACTAACCATCACGTCAAGGGAGTATGTAATAATTATGTAATTATGCCTACAGTTGCTATTGTGGCAATGGAGCATATTGTAATCCTGTACTTAAATAAGCAATGGACACACATTGCACACTGGCATCATACCCAGCGGCTCCACATCCAGCTACTGCACGCCCAAAGATGAGCACATTCATTGAAGGAGCCTGAGCAGTTGAGTCAAACCAGTTTTTCGGACGGGTACCTGATACGTACAACACCGCAGAGAAGCGAACCGACTTCAAATAAGAAAATTGATGCGAGGTAGACGGGCTTGATTGGCAGTGTCGCAACGAGTTGACCGACGCATAACATTAAACCAGCCTCAGTCAAAAAATCTGCAAAAAAATAATTAGCAGAACTCAAAGCAGTGATTGAACTGCCTAACATGCGGCCGCGACCCATGTCGCAAGATCCAAAGAATTGAAGACGGATACGATGCGAGGAAGAGCGGTGGCAACCTGAGGAGGAAATGTATCAAGATAAAACAAAGAGACCTGGGTAGAATAATGACAATAGTCTGGTCTAGATTAACCAAGAATACCGAGAGCAGAAGGGCACTGGCCATTAACGAATGAATTAGCTTTATCCATGTGAAATATTGTGAAGAACCGACGAGAATACGAGAATTAATTCGACGCCATGCAAATGCTTTTTCGAACTTGATTCAGTTCTGTGTTCGAGATCCTTTGGTTCAGCGTGGTTTTCAAGTTGTAGGGAGTGCTCTTCGACAGGAAATGTCGTGTCAGATGCCGACATGGATAGGCAGGTGGATTGAGTGGCGAAAAGGCATGCACGACTTTGAAACGTTATAGCTCCTCGGCTTCATGTTATTCACCGGGGCTGGTTCTATTCCCGCACAGCACCTAATCAAGACACGGGGAAGCTCGAGATGAGCCTGTCCCATGATGATCGCCGTTAAAAATGGACCGGATGCCAAGGTTCGAATTCAATCTGCTAAATATCAGCGCCGAGGAATTAGGATGAAGAAATTAATGATGGTAATTCCCGACTTGAATTAGATCAGCTAGGGTGAGGAAGAACAATACTAGTGTGGAGGATCTGATGTTGATGTTGATTATATCACAACATTCTCTCACAGCATGGGATTCGGGTTAGATCTTGCTTTATGTGAATTCGCAAATAATAACGAGTTACGAGCTCCTGCAGGGTAATTCCCAACCTGGCTTAGCTAGGGCTGGGGGAAAAGGGGAATTAAAAAAAAGTGATGATTTGTAATAAACTCCTCACATGCACAAATAGTGGAAAACTTTGATAAGACGTGCAGTTTCAGGTGATGCTATACATGTGATGCATGATTTCTGAACTTTAAATCGTTCGTTCACAATCATGATCATGTACAGCACCGACACTCTGCGATGACAAGGGACTGCATAGCCTAATTCAAAATTCCACTGCGAGCTTGGATGTGACGACGTAGTGGTGAAGGCAAAACTAGCGGTGTTTGTGAGTGTTTGTACAGGCTTGTAGCTTTGCTGATCCGGGCACACGGTGGACTTAAGACGATCACACCAATATTAGTTTAGTTGCAAGAGCGCCAGGCTTTATAGTCCTTTTATAGGTTTTCTGTATAGTAAGTAAAATGTGAAATAAGCAGGGTGTAGAATATCTCGGAGCTGTAAGATAACGAGGAATATCACATGGCATATAGTTGGTGTGTAGAACAGTTTAGGCATCAGTCATGTCCACACCCCAATATAATGTAACAATATTCATTCATCCCCCAGGAACAAACTATATTGCAACTCCTGCACTATGAATACCATTCTTACTGACTGGCACAGTGTTTTCATTGTTCCTTATCCCAATTCTTACTTGTATTCTCGACTACTCAAACTCGCCGTTGCCCGAGCTTTATACTCAGAATCCTTCTAGGCCTAACAGAGGGGGCAGTCAACATCTGCCTTTTGGTTTGACATTCAATGTCTTTCACTATTATAGAGGTACTCAAAGTAAATTTTGCTCTGTAAAACAAACTCGCTAACACCATCAAAACTCTTGTAAGCAAGCACAGCTGCATGTGGCAGGTTTGGAAGTCAGGCTGGCATTGTGGCTGAGTTCCAAATATGCCTGCTGTTTGCCAATGCCTTCGTCATTCTGCATGACTTGGAGGCAACCCTCCAGTGCACTGTAGCCTGAGAGTGATGGACTCCACTGAGCCATCAATATCAAGATTCCAACCACCCCTGCTGGATCCCAAACCCAAGATGATGATTCAGTGGCAGAGTGATGACACTCTCACTGATGCCTTGGTCACCTGGCTCACTGAACACCCTCCTGACTGTTGCATCCTATTCTACTCTGACAGCAAGAAATCCCTGGACTCAAACACTTCTGATTGTCCCTCGGGAAAGGACAAGTCTCAGATCTACACTGTTATCGCCCAGGTCATCTTTGAAAATCACCCAAAATATGGGTCTGAATATGCAAATGGTCAGAAGAAATTTTGTGACTCTGTCAACAACTGTATCACCAGGTATGTGACACTTATTTTTTTTTTGTACTATGCCCTGATGAAATACTTAGTCTTAAAAACAAATATAAGCCCCTCAAGGCTAAGTTTAGCGCAACTGGTGCTGGTGTAGTCCCTCTTGATGACACCTCTGCTAAAAACCTACAAGGTGAGTGTCCTCACTGATTTACTTAGATGTTTAACTGACTCAGTTTTTTAGAAGAAGTCTGTCATGAATTTCCATGGTACAAGGAACTTGATGCCATCTGGCACTCAAATCCCTCCTTTGCAGCAAAAACTATGTCATCTAAGCCTGGTGTTGACCATGCCAGTGACATGTACAGGCTTGTGCACCCACATGGCAGGGCTAGCCCCTTTGCGCACACCAGGGGTGCCGCCAGGGCTCAGCCCCCCCCTCATATCACTCCACTAAGCCATCAACTTACAGATTCACAAATTGACCCTCACCTGCGAGGGCCCACTGACCCTTCTGCCCCTCCTGCTGTCATTTCTTCCACCCCTCCCACTGCTCTCATTTCTTCCACCCCTTCCCCTCCTGCTTTTTCCACTCCCCCCATACCTTCCAATGCCGACTCAGATATCAACATGGACCCTGACCCTCTTCTTGATGACAACGATGACAACTTATATTCCTCCGCTTTTTGTTCCCCTCTTGGGGATGTACTAGACCACTTGCACAAGGACAACATGGATACTTAATACCCCACACCATATTTTTAATTTCAACAGCCCTCCAAAGGTTGCTGGGAAGAAACGACAACTCACATCATCACCGTCTCCTCCTCCTGACCCCCCCCACCCCTTTCACAATTCCTCAGAAGCCGGCAACACCTTTCTATGACAGCTGTGCAGTGTTTGGTGCTCAGGGGCCCTCTGGCCACAATGCATGACACAAACCATCATCTATTGCATCATCATCACCAGGGATGACTCTCAGCTCATCAACACCTTTGTCAACAACTCACAACACTTCATCATCAGACTTTCCTGCTTCTCCGACCTCCCAGACTTCAGTATCAGGGCCGAGTGCAGGCTCGAGGAAGAAGAAGGCAAAATCTGACATCCAGGAGCAAGTTGAGAGGGTCAACAATGAGATTGAGAGTCTGCAATCAGATGTTGCATTGCACCACAGCTTCAAACATGAATGCTTCCTCACAAAGCTAGACATGAAGAAGGACTACCATCAGGAGATGAAGAAGTATGATTACCTTTGTGAGGCACATGTGCATGAGGCCATGCAAGCTGCTGCCAGCCATCAGCACGAGCAGGAGGTACCTGAGACTCTGCTTGCTGTCCCTTGCTGTCCTTGTTCCCCTTGCTTGTATTCTCATTGCTGTTCTCTGCTGTTGTGTTTTCTCACTGCTGTTGCCATCTGACTTCAATGATTTGTTTTTTTTCTACAAGTACTTGTTAGATTGATGTTACATGTGTTGTACAAGTTGTACTACTAGTAGTACTTGTGTTATTGGTGAATGTGAACATGGTTATCCTTGCCTACGGTGTGCCCTTGATCTAGGGCTGTCGTTCCCTTTGCCCCTCCGGCTGCTCTCATTCCGTCTACCCCTCCTGCTGCTCTCGTTTTTGGTTTTTGTGCTGTTCATGCTCCCGCGCTCTGTTTTGATCTCGCGGTGCATTTATTTCACGCTCATTAACTACCATCTACATATTTTGTGTAGTAGTATACATGTCTCGAAATTTCATCAAGTGTTTCCATGTCCGCTGTGTGCCGTGTGTCTTATGCCGAGTTTGTTGAAGACTTAAGCGAGTTTGTTGAAGACTTAAATGAGCTTTTTACAAGCTTTACCGAGTTTGTTTTACAGAGCAAAATTTACTTTGAGTACCTCTTATGACTGAGGAAGGTTCATTCCGTGCTGTCCCCAACAGTGGCTGTCTCAGTAGCATCAGTTGCAACAATGCCTGCTCTTACGTTCTTCGGGCCTCTTGTAGCCGAGAGCACGTTGACAATTCGTCTAGCCGCAGTGTACCCTCGGAGAACAACTTCCAAGATCAAATTCTGGTCACCTTAAAAATAATTCGCACCATCAATTTATCGACCTTTCTCCGCAATTATATTACTTCAACTTGCGATTCTCGGAACTTTGTTGCCGCAGGCGATTCTTTATAATGGGGGGACGGGCAAGTGAAGTTCGAATGGATCTTGCAAGCTATTGACAATGCGCCCGTCAAATTATATATTTCTGTTCGCGTGTATCCTTTATGCAAAGAGCTGTAATCTCATCGGTTCATATTCGTATCATTCATGTTCCTAGGTTATTTCTGAAAGATTTCAAGTTGTCCAGTCAAGGTCAATGTTGGATTATATCATCTTCCTCACTTAGTTGACAGCGGCGATGGCTGGCCGTTTACTGGCACTTTCTCATCGCGCTGTCAAACTTCATTTTCCCAGTTATCCTCAACATCATCCAACTTGGCCTTATCCTTATCTTCAGTAAAACAACCTCGTTCGTCCGAGCGAGTATTGTGTACATGGACAATAATTATGTCAACAGTATTGGCGTCGTGTTTGCCACCATATGGCCGATTGGCTCGCATAGATTGGAGGGATCCCTTCCTCTTTCTAGGTCGTTGTTTGGCGAGGATAGTACGATCACGACGGTTGCCCCTGGGAAGACGCCCACTTAGGGTGTCCATAACTTCAAATCAATCAACTTGGCAGAGGGCATTGAGCTTCAACTTGAAACTAAGGAGTCTATCAGGCCGTCAGCTCATAAGTGAACCATATGTCAAAGCGACGTATGTGTTTGTGAGCAATACCCAACCCGGCTTAGATTAGTTGGGACAAAAAGGAACAAACTAGTGGAGGATCTAATGTTGTTTATATCGCATCAATATTATACATAGTTCTAGTATCGCGGATAAATTATAGTAATTCCAGCCAGCGTGCCTACAGTATAGGCGCCTGGCGCTACGTACCAGCACGCTTCTTGCTTCATGAACTTTACAGATAAGTATTTTCATATCGATAGAGAATCTTCTTTTGTTTGTTACGACAAACAGAGGCGCTCCTTGCCAGCTTAATTCTTTAACTTGACTTGGGCTTGTGGGGCGTGTGTGAGCACTGCGGGGCAGTGGAGAGACCTTGAAATCGCATCGCGCGCTGAAATGTGACCTGCCGCACATGGTGGTGGTTATCACCAATTGTCAAGCAACGAAGCCCTCGCCCGTGCAAAACATTACAATGCTGTTAAAGGTAAGGTTTCAAGTTGCTCATCATCCGAGTCAAATGGACTCTACTTAGTTCCTGCAACTCTAACATCTTAGCGAGATCGCCGTCTCTTTGCCTCCGTCGAAAGTAATGGTTTTTGGATCATATGATAACGATGATCCATCCGAACCAGGCTGGCACAATTCCTGCTAGCGACGGCTGAATTGCTGCATCAACCATCATTTCATTCCCAATATGTCTGACTCGGACCCCAGTTCTCCAAGTTAGACTCATTTCATCAAGGCATATTTACATACATGCTTGTGGGTCAATCCATCCCGGTGTAGTGTTCGTTCGATATTGGCATGGGACACCTCAGTATCCCTCACCTCCCGTAGAGCACTTTGTAGTTCAGACAGAAATATATCAGGAGTGCGTTCGACACATGAAATAAGGTACTGTAACAGTTAGGTGTTAAAATACTTCTGTGCCTTTCAAAGCTTCATATACATACCCAAAGGGTAAGATTAATTACTTTCCAGCCACAGATATCGCTTCAGGCTTGAATGTCGTACTGTGCAGACAACAAAAAATTTCACGCACTGCAGAAAACTGCGATAGATCATTGGTAAGCTTTCATCATTCTCATCCAGTCATCCGGTTGGGTTTCAGATGTGGAATTCAGTGCGTAGCATAAAGTGGTGTGAGGGATACAACGCAGGATGTAGAGAGCGAACCCATGTGACGTATGCAGTAGATGAATAACATAATAAAGAAAAACTGCAGATTAGTCGAACAACCCGAAGCCCTGTGGAACAAGTATCAGTAACCCGTGGGGACTGGAAAAGGCGGTTTGAGCACGTACCATGTCGTCGTCTGACTCCTCTTTTGCTTCTTCCTTCTTCTCCTCTTCTTTTGGTGCTTCAGCGGCAGCGGCACCACCACTAGCACCACCAGCAGCAACGGGTGCGCCAACAGCCGGTGCACCTCCACCAGCACCAACATTTGATAGCAGATCCTTTACATTCTTTCCCTCCAAAGCCTTAGCAAGAAGAGATGCCCAGATTGGTTCGAGCTCGACCGAGGCGGCGTCAGTCAAGGCGAGTATTTTGTCAGCCTGCATGTGCCTAAGACTTGAGCTACGACAAATATGGATGTGAAACCTGGACACGCACGGTGATTTCAATACCCTCATCGGCGAGGATAAGTGCGGCGTAAGTCGCGGCAAGTTCTGCGGAGGCCTGCACATCGCAAGGGGAATAACGTGTTAGCGATCATGATGATAGAAGTACTACATCCAAAGTGTGGGTTGTCGATCCATCATTTGGACTCGGATTGTTTGTATTTCAGAACGATCCTGCAGCGGATTCTGACCATAACATGGGAAAGGCAATAACTTACCATTGAAGAGGTGATTTTGGTGTGAGCTTGGGAACGTCGAGGGCGATGTGGACACTAGTACTAGTAATCTCGTGGATGAGGCTGCAAAATTCCGATCACGTGGACTGCACTGCCACCATTACTTTGGCACTTGCACCAGTAACATATTTGTTCACTGATAACATGGCGGCAGCAACGTAGGTTTGGAGTTTCTAGGGCTTGGGCTGTCAAGTTTATAATTTTTCACAGTATATCAAAAACTTCCTGGGCAGATGATGTTGACGAACTTGGTGAATGTTCACTCTCGCGTCTACAATCATATGGCAGTCTAACGTTCTCAAGTAGATCAACCAAAGATTGAGGACTATGTGGATGAGAATGGAATTCGTATCACCATCGAATATGCTATAAATGATGAGGGAAAGAAGGTCAAGGTACGTCTGCCCACTGTCCAGCGGTCTGCATGCAGCATCTCATCTATGCCATCTGCCATGTCGTTTTTTCATCCCGTATACTGGTCATTTTCTCCAAGATAACACGGAAAATAAAACGTACGCTTCAAAAATCCGTCGTCGAGCACACAGTCGCTGAACGCAAGAAATGGGCCAAGTTCGGCAAGGAACGAGGGAACAAGGAAGGGCCAGATCGAGCGACGACCACGGTAGGAGAGAACGTGACTTTGAAAATTAGTGCAGGAAACAAGGTTTGTTTGAATGATCTGTTCTCGAATCAAACTGACAGTCATAAAAGTCCTCTGAGCCGGAGGTAACGCCCGAGCAAAATATCAAAACCGAACTTGCAAAGGCCGGTGCAGGCAAGGTTGTCTGCCGTCTTTGCAAAGGTGACCATTTCACCGCAAAGTGTCCATATAAGGACTCTCTCGCCGGTCTCGAAACTGCTGGTTCGTACTTTTCCGCAGCATGGTATATTCACTTCAAGCTTGATCTTGTTGACATGGACACGGACAGACCTACCACCTACTGATGATGCGGCCGACCCACCTGCACCTGCAGCCAGCGGGGCGACTGGTGGCAAATATGTACCACCATCAATGCGTGGCGGCGCTTCTCGTCCTGGTGAATCCATGGGACGCCCAGGCGGTTCTCGCGAAGACCTCCCCACACTCCGTGTCACCAATATTTCTGAAGACACGCAAGAATCCGACCTTCGCGAGCTTTTCGGTACGTTCGGGCGTGTAGCGAGGGTTTACGTCGGCCGTGACCGTGAAACGGGTATTGGCAAAGGCTTCGCCTTTGTATCCTTTGATGAGCGCGCTATTGCGCAGCGGGCAATGGAAAAGCTAAACGGCAAGGGTTATGATAATCTGATTTTGAGCGTACAATGGTCACGTGAGTATTGATTTTTCAACGAAGTATGACTTGAACTGACCTCAATTGTTATTATCAGAACCAAGACCGGACGGTCGCTGAGCGTGTGGGCTCCAGCGAGAGTCGAGGAGATTGAGACGCATATGTAACGATATATGTCGACAACAATAGGGCTCTGGATTTTACAGCTGTTTGCATAAATGATGACAGTACATGCCTTTTTGAGAAAGAAGAAGAAATAAATAAATAATCTAACCTAGTATTTCATCTCACTGCAACAATCATCGTTGATGTATCGAAAAATAAGCTGCAACGTCAAACTTGCTGCCATCAATCTCTATGAGCGTCAACATCTCTCTCTCTACGATATTCTCACATGTGTCAGATTCTTGGAAAGTACTTTCTGGCATGTCCTTAAGCTTTGGTGCGAGACAGGCGACATTGTTAGCCCCACCTGTAGCCTTCATGGGCGCCCTCGTATTCTCCACTGTGACGATGTCCTTTATCTCATCCGTCTCATCCATCACCATCCTGGGTGGTTCTTGGATGAACTGCTTGAGCTACTCAATACCAATTGTTTCATATCTGTACACTACACCACAATTCATTGTGAGCTGGAGTGTATTGGTGTTTCCCTCAAAAAGCTCAAACAGATCGCAAAGGAAAGGAATAAGCAGTGGAGAATGGAGTTCACTATTAGGATGAGTCAATATCTACCTGAGGAGATTGGTTTTCTTGATGAGACTTCGAAAGATGAACACACTCCAGGGTGTTTGTGTGGTCGGGCACCCAAAGGACAGCATGCCACTAGCCGCCAGGTCTTTGTCTATGGACAGTGTGTTTCTGTGTTGGGGCTCATGACCATTGATGGCATGGTTGCATCAATGGTTGTTGAAGGTTCATTCACAACTGTAAAATATCTTGAGTTTCTTCAGTCTACAGTGGTGCATAATTCACTCAAACTATCCTGAATGTTGAGTGTTCTGACAAGACTTAGCTTCCCATGTGCTCACCCTATCCTGGTCTTCTATCCATTCTTGTGATGGACAATGCAAAAATCCATCATGGGGAGGTGTCATATACCGGATTCTACACTTGACTTGCACTATAACATCCTGCTCATATCCACATCCATCCAATCCCCACTTGATCCAGTTCACATATCCGATCCAATACACTCATCTGATCCAGATCCGATCCGAGACACTCGTCCAATCCATATCCGATACGAGACACTCATCTGATCCAGATCCGATCTGAGATACTCGTCCAATCCAGATCCGATCCGAGACACTCGTCCAATCCATATCCGATCCATATTTGATCCATGTCCATATCCGATCCGTGTTCATATCCGAAACCATTCCTGTGCACCTGCGCATTACCCCTTTTAGGATATACCTGTGCCACCGGCTCTCGGTCATCCCTGCCTTCGCCTCTTGGTCATCTCTGCCTCTGGCTATC
>MU172967.1:82068-158321 GCA_016695475.1 Suillus decipiens
TCCATCCATCTATCCATCCATCCATCCGTCTATCTATCTGTCCGTCTACCCATCCATCCATCCATCTATCTGTCTGTCTGTCTATTCATCCATCCATCCGTCCGCCCATCTGTTATCCACCCAACACTCCGCTACTCCTGCTCTCGGATCCTTGGACCTTCAGATCCTCATACCTTTGGATCCTCATACCTTCGGACCTTCAGACCCTTGGTCCTATGGTCCTATGGTCCAGTCCTATTCTATCCTTCATCCTATTGTAACATCCCTCACTGTTCTACTCTGGACTTTGTCCAAGTAGTCTTGTCACCATCCCCTATCATCCAGGAATAGTTCCGGTGCATTCCCGTGCTCATCCAGAAGTCCTTCGGAGCTCTATTGAGCTATCCTGCCCTAGAGTTCATCTGGACTACATCTGGACTTCACCAGAACTCTCCCTAGGACTTTATCTGAAATTTAGGGGCAATACTCGGGTAAGGGGCACAGTGTATGAGCTGAGGCCAAAGCCCTTTATGATCCATTAACCCTCTGAGCATGTCTCTAACAGGAGGGTGTTGCTGAATCAATAGAAGCATATGGTAAGCTCCTTCATAGCATGATTGTAAGCTTATTCAATCGTTCAATTGAAACTTTCATAGGTGTTCAAGTCGAATATCTCCCACCTTACTCCCCCGACTTCAATCCAATTGAGGAAGCATTTTCAAAGATCAAGGCTTTCATTCATTGTTACCAAGACTATTTTCTTGCATCAAATAGTATCATTTTTGACATGTACAAAGCTATGAGTATCATTACGGCCTCTGATGCAGCAGGTTATTTCATTCATGCAGGTTATTTCTAGTTCATGGCTTTCAAATTGTGTCCCAATACAAGTATATGACAATAAAAATACAGAGCAATCTGAACTTCTATGCAAGAATCAGTCTGAATCAGTCCTTCATAGCCCATTGTGCAACAGCGTCTTTCATTGCAGTGATTTCACCATTCTTGAAACCCATCTCCTTCAGCTCAGAAACAATGATATACCTGATGGTTCGCATCCCTGTATAGCCATTGTCAGTGAGTTTGGTGAGTATGTCCTGCAAGAGTTCAAATGCAATACAAAAGTCTGTGAGGGACATGTCTGGACCAGGCCTTGCAGAGACAGAAAGGAGTGGGATATCAATGATGTGTGTGTTGGCAATATGGTCTGTCGGAGCAGTGAGTAACAGAGGGTTGGGTGCTGCAGCAGGTCATAGATAGCTAAAGAAGTCATTTGGAACATTGAATTGATTGTCAGAGTATTCAATGCAGATGGGGCAGATTGTGCGCCGTTTCGCTCAGCAAGTCAGTGCTGGATCAATGGAGCAGTGTCAGACAGGAGATTTGATGATAGTCCATTGAATTCTTTGTGGTTGGGTGGTTTTTCAATTGTTGTAATTGGAGGTTTAGCAGCCAGTGCAGCTGCCCATACTGATATATGCCAATGAGAGTGTGTGAAATGGGCACTATTGTCAGGTAGGATGTAGCAATAGCCAGAACTGAGGCAGCCAGGTTTGTTGCATGCATATTGATTTTGCAAGAGCTTCATCTGTGCCAAAAGCTCAATGTTGAGTGGGAGTTCACTAGGGTCCTTCTTCTATGTGAATGAGAGGGATGTCCAGCAAGGTCTGAGTCAGTCATGACAAACAAGATAGCAAATGAGTAGTATATGACTTCTCGTACCTTTTTCTTCTTTTTCTTCCTGGTGTTGCTATTGCTCTCACTATCAGTGCCCTGACTTGCATCACTGTCTCCACTCAAGTCATTGCCATGTTTTCGTTTCTTTTTGGGCTGTAAACTCAGAATCAAAGAGCATATATGCATGTACCATACAAACCATTAGTGGATCAGGTTTCTTCAAGGCCTCAACGATAATCTTTGCTGCAGGAGCCTTTATTTTCAACACACATTCAAGCATATGATCATATTCTGATTGTTTCTTCAAGGACAATGATGAGGTTTGGTGCTGGGCAACTGTGAATGTGATTTTGTAGTCATTGTAGGCAAGTTTCTTTGGTTTCAGTGCTTCAGAGATACATTTCAGTATTTGGGCCTTGAGGGTATCAAAAGGTTCATTGTTCGAAAGCTTGATGATTGCAGGTTCTCCACTTCTCTTCACTTTTGGTTTCTTCATTTCAGTGTAGGAGAACATTATGAGAGTATACGAGATTGAGACAACGAGTGGTAAATGTACTGACAAGGTCTTACAGTCAGCCTTCAGGTATTCAGAATCAATGGCAAATGAATATGTTACCTTAGGCTTGAGAGGGCAACCAGGCTTGTGCTTTGTAATTTCCAGTGAGTCTACTAGTTCATCAAAGGTGGGTTCCATGACAATTGTTTCATCCTCAGGATTGTGCAGGTCCCTGACAGCTGCTTTATTGAGTCGTCGTCGGAGTCCATAGAATCAGATGAAATCGAGTCAGGCATATGCAGTTTCAAGACAGCTGAAGCTAGTATGTATGATAGGAGGCGTTATTTGCTCCTATGTACTATGTACGATTTATTTATTTCTTCTTCTTTCTCAAAAAGGCGCGTACTGTCATCATTTATGCAAACAGCTGTAATAGTTGTAGCTAAATTTTGGAAATGGGGTTGATATGCAATGTATGCAGATTATGAAACAAATTCTCCTTGTTTTTGTCGAACTTCCTCTGAATTTATTCAATAGAGTCTGATCCTTATGCATATTCATGGCTTTATTCAGAAACTGTTCATCATTTGCACAACAGACAAATGGGTTGAAATATGCACGATTTTTCTCAGGATATGCATCACATCTATTTATGGGACTTTTCCGGCCGTGTCTCAGGTGTAAGTTTGTGCTAGACAGATCTAGATGATACCTCTTTGTTGTGCAACAGGAGGCCGACAAAGTTTTGCTGGCTCAAGTGCCCGTTTCAGACTGTAATAGTTACATTTCGGTGTAATCAGTACTTGAGAAGGAGGAAGAAGTAAAATACGTCCGGTCCAAGTTCATTTTTTCACCCTTGCCCTGCTCAGCCAGGCATCATCGCAACAAGCTCTCCTTGCAACAAGCGTTGGTAAATATAATAGAAAAAAATAAGGTAGCTTGGTGGAAGAATGACTTTTATAATGCATCTTCAAACAATAACCTTCGTGGTTTGCTTATGTGGGGCGATGGTGAATATAGGGCAGGCCTAGGAAGGGATACTGTTAGAAGTTTGAACGGGTCGCAGACTATGATGACACTTACATAGAAGTTCCACAATTTGCAGCTGCGTTGCCCATAATAATGCTTTCCGATACACCAGCAATACTGTCGTTCTTCCCGAAGGCCGCCGCATCGAATAAATGATCCGTGGTCTTTTCGAATGAAGCAAGCATAAGAACGCTATCCTTCATTTTCGCGACACCAAAACGAGTGATACCAAGGACCTCTCCCTGAGTGAACAATTAGCTAGGGAGATTGGTATTGCACCATACTCGTACTTTGTAGGTCATAACATCACCAAGTAACATGACATGACGGGGGTCAATGCTCATTCCGTGGCTCTGCATCGTATACTGGATTTCGTCGATAATGGTCCGTCTTGCTGCTTCAATTCCCAAGACTTTTGCTGATTCAATTACATGGTTGGAAGTCGTGGCCTCGCCAACAATCCCTACATCTAGGTCAGCAAATCATGACTGGTTTAAAGAACAAAAAAGCCTACCCTCTGTGGTCATGACCTTCTGCAACCCATAACCTTCTACAAGGAGTTCTTTGTCTCCCTTTTTTCCCTTGGCGTCGTCTTTCTCTTTGATGTTAATGACGGCTCGTTGAATAGTTGGCACTCCCTGTGACAATGATTCAAAGGCTGACCACAAGCAAGACCAAGCGATTGACCTTGACGACTACATCCGACAAAACTCGCTTCAATTCTCGCAACTTGTAGTACTTGTCCGTTCCATCAATATAGATGCGTAAGCGGTTTCTACGAGGGATGACAGTGATAGACTATCTACAGTAAGTTTTGTGGCAACATATACATGACACAAATCTCACCTCTTGTTTAATCTTCAACTTTCTCGTGGCTACAATTGCCCACTTTATGTCGTCCAAAGTAAGTTCAAGCTGATGCGACAAGTGAGTACATATTGAATGATATGGATATGTTAAAGCACTGACCTGGAGCTTCTGAATAGTATCCATATCTATAATGACACCAATATAAGTGTACTCTGGCGCCCATGCCTCCTCAAAAACAGCAGCAATCTGCACGAGATTCAGAATGACATTAGGTTCATGGGCTGAAAAAGCCTTACATCGCCCAAATGAGTTTTTTCAAGACGGGCCTTAACTATACGTGCAGAAGGCTCGCTGTTGGGAGTGACAAGCTTGCAGCTAATAATGGGCGTGCTAATAGTCTTGGACGCGTTGATGATTTCTTTGATTCGCGGAACACCAAGCGTGACGTTCATCGAAGCAACCCCAGCAAAGTGGAACGTCTTGAGTGTCATTTGTGTTCCTGGTTCTCCAATGGACTGAGCACCAACTGCGCCCACAGTGGAACCTGAACTGCACTCAGTCTCCCTGAGAGTAACTCATATAGATTCCACTTACCAGGCTCAATCCTAGCTTTGACGTACTTTTTCCAGCACAAGGCAAGAAAATGCTGGAGCTGAGACTCGGTAACTTTGGCTTTATTGTCTACGATGGCCTTGGAAGCGGCTAAGAAATGTATCAGAAAGCAGAGCGCAAAAAAGTTTCCTGTGCAGACCTGAAGCCCCCATAGACAGGTCAGTATCGCGATCCCATTCGTCTGAGCGCTCCAGAGCCTCAAACATTCCCCGGCTTTTGCGCATCGCAGCGAGATGATGAGCGATATGCTGGATAACAAAGACCCGTATCGTATCAAGATATGCTGGTGTGCACTCGCTAGTGAACTTTGGTTTCCTAAGTTCTAGATCAACCAGTTCCACGATCTCGAAGGGTAGTAAACCGCGACCACGACGGTTTCCTATTGCCTGCAAAAAGGTGAGACATGTGAATCAGATAGACAGTCGTATAGGCACACACCAAAGCATGCGTCCATGCCCGCTCGAACTCGACTGGCTGTGCGTCACCTTCAAGACATGCAGGATCCAAGCCATCGTCACCATATCTGAACTGTACAACGCCGCCTGTGGAGTTGCGCACGGATAGATCATATTGAGTGGTCAGATCCTCCAGTGCCTTCATCAAACGTCGTTGCATGTAACCGGTCTCAGCGGTCTTCACTGCAGTGTCGACCAAACCCTCACGACCGGAGATGGCGTGAAAGAGAAATTCTGTCGGTAATAGACCGCTGAAAAAGCTATTTCTGACAAAACCTTTGGATGGAGGTTCTTTCGACTTCTTCTGGAAATGTGGTAGAGAACGATCTTGAAAACCATCCGGAACACGGTGGCCCGCAATGATTTGCTGGCCGACACAGGCAACCATCTGAGAAACATTGATCACGGAACCTAGTAGCACTGAGCGACATTGTTAAAACAGAATCCGAGGGACAAACCTTTAGAGCCACAAGTTGCCATGATCAGAGGTGCGTTGTGTCGACTCAGCTCCTGCATACAGATATCTCCGACTTTGTCCCGAACTCTTGAAAGGATTCCAGATATCATAGCTTCAAGTGTTTGTTCTTGGTTGCATCCTGGTTTATTCTCCAGCTTCCCCTTCTTTGCCTGCGTAATAAGGTTTGTACATTCAGCGTAAGCAGCCTCGACCATCTGGTTTTTTTTTGAGGCAAGGATAGGTCCTGGAATGACATCGTTGATTCCGAGAGAGAAACCGAAGTTGGCTGAAAGGAAATTAAACCATGAAATGTGCCTGATTGACAATAAGACGCACCCAACCAGCGAGCACACAGTTTCGCGACACGATTCATGGCTGCGGCAGCCTCATGTGGACCGTAGTCCCTCATGATTATTCCGAATATCGACTTCTTCTTCCCACTGCCGACGATGGCTTTATCCATGACACCACACATAACTTCGCTGTTGACGATGACAAGCCAAGCATCGTTCGGAGACAGATCTGGTGCTGGGTCCTTGATGGAAGGGTAATGTTCAGGTTTTAGCTTTTCCGGTTTATTGCACTTGCATTCAACGTTCACAAATACGTTGGATTGCTTGTTAGGACGCATAAGAACATTGAAAATCTGTTTGCCTGTCCATAATCGTATAGGCTTCCAGATCGTCGGCGGGGGTATGTCAATCTGTAAGTTGGCATCGGCAAAGTAGCAACATATTTGCGTGAACTGGCGACGGTCGAAAAACGTATCTTTACGAGTCATCAAGTAGGAAGCTGTGATAAAATCTTGAATGGCGGCGATCACAGGCTCTCCGTTCCGAGGGGTGACTAGATTATGTTTCACGCTCATGAGTTCGAGCGCTTCTGTTCTTGCTTCCTCCGTCTGAGGAATATCTAATTGAGAGATCATGAGTATTCGAATAACAGTCAGCATGACAAAAACTAACGAAGATTCATTTCATCGCCATCAAAATCGGCATTATAAGGGCCACAAACACATTCGTTTAGACGGAAGGAGCGCCAAGGACGAACTTTGACCCTGTGACACATGATTGAGAGCTAGAAGGTGCCCAGTCAGTGAAGGTTTGCAACTTTTGCAGAATAAAAGACCTTGTGCAGACTTGGTTGTCGATTGAACAGGGCAATATCACCATCAATAATATGCCTCTCGACAACGTCTCCAATTCTCAGACTGTCAGCCACAGCATTACGATTGCCAAACTTCAAGAATTTCTTGAAGCCACTACTGCCCGCCGTTACGTAGTTAGCGCCGGGGTGTACATCACACCCATTGCGAACGGCCTGCTTGAGACCCTCGATGTTGTGGGAAGTCACACGCTCCGGGTATGTCAATATTTTCGCGACACGCTCTGGTACCGCCACTTCATCGATACGCAAGTTTGGGTCGGGGGAGATCACGGTACGACCAGAGAAATCGACACGTTTCCCAGACAAATTACCACGGAATCGACCCTGTTTACCCTTCAGGCGTTGTACAAAGCCCCTCATTGGCTTCTGACCTGCTTGTGAGGGTACCCCAGGAAGTTCAGAGTTGATGTACATAGCGACAGAAAGTTGAAGGAACTCCCAGTGTTCCTGAGCACAAGTTGAGTAAGGGTAAACACCGTAAATACGATTCACTTACCATGAATTGTGCAGTGGGTGCTCCTTTAGATAAACCTTGCTTTATGAGAGCATTGGTGAAAACGATCTCCGTAAGTTTAACAGTGAGGTCATCTTCGTTGGAAGCCCCATCCTGGGCAACGGATGGTCTGATGCAAACCGGTGGAACAGATATGTACTGCCAGATATACTCTTCCGGACGACCGAACTCGGGTCGTAGACCTAGCAATTCACAGTCCTGAAAGTAGATGTTAGTCCAGGAAGTGTTTGAAAGTAGACATAAACGCGACCTCATCGGATATTCTCTTAAAGAGATCGAGAGTTTTCAGTGGATTTAAATCTTCATGAATTGCCTTGTTCAAGTACATTCCAAGTTCCTTCTGTGCCTCTACCGCTGGAGCGAATGTACGTTTCCATTTCTCCATCTCGTCTGCTGTCTTTTTCGCGCGGAATTTATCGTGGATAATCTTCAGTACTCCTGCCTTTTTAACAGCACCATTCGTTGCTGAGCAATAGGGACAGTAGACAACCTTTCGTGCCATCGTATTGACCTGTTTGCATAACGCCTGCCGGTGAATATTTTCGAGACCTGGTCTGCGAAAGCGTTTGAGGTATGTCCGACGGTCGGGTTCCTCCAATAGCACGCGAGCACAGGTCTTTTATCGCGTCATCAAGTACGAAAAGTATAAAGGTCTATCAGCTTACTTTGCATATAGCCTGGAGGATGGCAATTGTGTGCTTGAAGTAGCCGATGTGGAATACGGGGACCACCAGTTTAATATATGCGTAGTGGCCAACGCAGTCGACAGAATTGAGGCCGCATGTCTCACAAAATGCATTCTTCTCTGTCGTTCCCTGAGATGGTAATCAGCTACATTGTGCATGGGAAGGTATGGGCAACTCACCAGCCGACGATCTAAAACGCCATCTTTGACGGGAAGTCGATCGGTGGGCGTATACAAGTCGCGATGAGTGATCTGAAACTCGGATATTTTGACTGTATCTTGGGCGTTAAGCAAGCTGAACTGTAGCTGTTTTCTGATGGGCTCTCGCATCAAACGATTTGAAAAAACTGAACGAGGGGATTGGACATACATAACTTTTGGTGCCTCAGAAGGCACTGTTTCCTTCATAATTTAGTACCAGAAGTTAGAAATTTTGCAACGAGGCCTGTCACTCGTGCGCAATGCACGAGCAAAGTGTCTGCGTATATAAGTACAATTCGAGTTCGAGGTCACTATGTAATACTACTTGATATCAGAATCGATAATATGTGACGTGACCGCTCGTAACATAAGTCCGTGACGCCGTGATGAGACTTGCGCGTCGCGTGTCTGCGATTGAATCATATCCTGCATCCAAACCATGTCGAGAACATCATACGATAGGTTTGACTATTCACCAGTTCCGCCGTCCGCATCCTCATGAGCTGTTTGGCAGATATCTCACTGTTTTCTCGCCCGAGGGTCGACTGTACCAAGTCGGTGTGTTGAGGATTATTGGACATGCTCGTAATGACGCGTGCTCATATACTTCCCTTTAGAATATGCATTCAAAGCTATCTCTGGTTCAGGCCATACCGCGGTCTCTGTCAGAGGCCATGATACCTCTGTAGTCATTACGCAAAAGAAGATTCCAGTATGTCGTGCTACGAAACGGCCGTCATCATGATATTTACTTCAGATCAGGATAAGCTGTTGGATGCGTCGACTGTCACTCACCTCTACGGTATCACTCGTACTATTGGGTGTGTCATGACTGGCCTTGTTGGTAAGTAAAAATGGTGTGGGGAACGGCTTGACGTGCGCTGACGTAGGTTACAGCTGATGCCCGTGCCCAGGTTTTACGTGCTCAGCAAGAGGCTGCCCAGTGGAGATATAAATATGGATATGAGATAACTCCGGATGCTCTGGCACGACGTCTGGCAAATATCAATCAAGTCTACACGCAACGGGCTGGCATGCGGCCCTTAGGCATCTGTAAGGCCACCACCTATTTTCTTACCCTCGTTCGTAACTAACGACAATAAATATGCCCATAGCTATGATCTTAATTGGCATCGATCCAGAGTACGGGCCGCAATGTTTCAAATTGGATCCTGCAGGCTACTTTGTTGGGTTCCACGCCACCGCTGCTGGACAGAAACAACAAGAAGCAATGAACCACCTAGAAAAGAAATGGAAGAAACTAGACAAGGGTAAGGGAGCTGATGATGCTGCAGCTGCCGGCAAGAAGCTCAGTCGAGCAGAGGTTATTGAGGTGAGTAATACTATATTACAAAATGACGTGAATAGCTGAGCATTGTTTAGATTGCAATAGAAGCAATGTCGACGGTTCATGCAACGGACTACAAGTCTGGAGAGATAGAGATTGGGATCGTATCGACTGCTGAGGACGAGGACCCCAAGACTCGTGGTGAATGGCGTGTGATGGATGAGGCCGAGGTAGAAAGATATTTACTAGCATATGCAGAAAAGGACTAGGATGCATTGTTGCACACATGAGAATTAATCATTTGCTCGCAGAAACACGGAGAAAGTAGTTTAGATAAGTTTTTTTGGTGATACAGTATGAATCGTAAATGGTGTTTATTGAGTTTATTTACTCTATTGCAGAGAAGCTCCCCCACTCTGCATGACCGTAAGTGCTGGATCATTTGCATTTGTTACACAGAAATACTGACCAATATGGCATCTATCTCTACTTGCTCCAAGTACCTGGAGGATGGCTTCGAGAAGCGTGCTGGAGCGTCCCAGAATTCTACGAATACAGCATGACCCTGCGGTGCTCGGGGTGAGCTGTGAGGACCAGCCTTTTCAGAAAAGGACTTTTGCCATTCTGGAGGAGCAGCTGGATGAGGGTGAGAAGGACCCGTAGCTATTATGACATTTAGGTTTTATGCAAGATAATGAATTATCCGACGCACTAGCTGGCCATACACGCTTTCCAATGAAGCTGATGAGAGGCTTGTGTGCTAGCACTTTAACAGATGGGTGCATGGTAAGTGGCTGGGAAGCGGGCCGCCTGGCAGAGCTATTCATGGGATATGTTATTTGCACATATTTACTTGGTCACCGGCGGCTGAGGTAACCGCGCCGATCGCCTAGTGACGCTAAAGGTACTGGCAGTAAACCCTTGAAATATAAATAAAAGCCTAGGTATATAACTGCTGGTATACTTTGACTGTGCTTTGTTTCCTAGAAACAACATGTCGGTTCTTCAGGTGTACTCTTCCCTGTCGTCAAGCACGCCAAGAGCTACAATATCACAAACACTTCAATCGATTGCTGGTACGTCTCAATCTTATGTTATGGCTAACTACTTCAATCTAATTTTTTAGGTGCTCCCCCCGTCGATCTCTCTTCTTGTAAAATACTCATCCAACTCATCATATATGATCTTCAGGCTGTCATTATCGATGGCTCCCCCAGCCGTTTAATCAGAGACGGTTTGGTCACTCTATTAGATTTACACGTTCCATACTGATCCCATGTCAATCGCAGACGCATTTTCCGCTCTTTCTGCCGTCAAGGAACTTGGGAAAATCCCCCACGGCGCACAAGTCCTTGCATCAGTTTCCAACCTTAAATGTCTTATGACGCTTGCCATGAAACTCGAAACTGCTCCTGATGCATCGAATGAAGCTTTGAAGTGTGTTGCCAACACCTTACTCCTTAGTGAACCCGCCCGCACCAGGTTGCTGAGTCAAGAAATCGATGGAGGAAATATCTGTGTCGACCTACTCCAGGTCAGAGCCCATCACCCTGTGTGTTTTGCATTCAACCCATTTTTTTTAGAAATCTGCAACACCCGAGAACATATTTCTCTCGTCCAGGATCCTCTTTCTCTGTACCGCATCCTCCCATCAATCTGCCTCCTTCATTGAATCTATCGTTGAGACAAAACGCACCCATTTTCCTGGAAATGAAACAATACTCGATATTATTGCCCTTAAGTTGGATGATCTAGTTGCATCCATGCAAGCTGGAATAAAGATGTCCCGAGAGGCCATGACAGATCTCCTGAAGCTCACCTTCAATATACTCGTACATTATCCCAAAGTCGGTCACTTATTTTTTAACCACAATCACCAACTCTTATTCGCGTTATAGCTGGCTCCCTCTGAGGTGCAATCTCCCGGAACAGTTCCTGTAGACCAAAAGGTAATGGGAGATTTCTGGAATTCGCGGCTTGACGGGTGAGTGCCTTGTCGTAATCTTACTACAGTATCTCACACGGTACTGCAGCATCCTACCCCCACTTCTTCGTGCCTTTCAGACTATCCCTCTTTCCTCTCCAAATCCTCTTACACCACCGTTGACTCACGTTATTCATTCACTAATTACCATCCCTGTCGACGCGTCATCTCGAGCGATATGGTTCGGTAGTCGTCCAGATTCACATTCGACTACCCCACAGCCCAGTTCTCCCGAGTCCACTACCTCTTCTTTGACTGGTTCAAACCATGATAACCAGTCAACACTCAAGGAGCCAAAAGCCAGGCATATTGAACGCGCCATATCGTCTGTCATTTCAGCCGGTCGCCGTTCACTCTGTCGCTCTCCACGTTCGGACTCGTCTTCCGCTGCCGACTGCGCTTCACGCGCTTATGAACTCCTGGACATGACCCTTGCTCATTTCCTTCCAGGTGATATCGATCCGGATGATCCGTCAGTGCAAGATCTGTGCAAGATCGATGGGGACACGTCCCTGGATGAAATCCTGTGCCCGCTTGTTCTACTTATCACACGACTCTGTCTTGGTGACGACGATGCCAAGACAAGAATAAGACAGTGGTTAGTGCCTGAAAATTTGGACAGGACACATCCTTTAGAGAGGAGAGCAGATCTTTTGGGTCGGTGCTTGAGGCTCCTTGCATCTGTCTACCACAGCAGGTTGAAGGACGCTATGGGAGAAATGTTGTATGCAATGTGTGATTCAAATGGTATGTGGTATGCAGCTCCCCCATTGGTTATATTTACAAATGAAATTTAGCTACATCCCTTGCTGGTTATTTCGGATACGGCAATGTTGCTGGTTTCCTTTTTCACAAAGGCGTTGTCAGTGCACCGCCTGTCAGTGCAGGCTCAGGCGCACCACCGACTACTGCGTCAGGTTTACCCATCAACCCCATCACTGGCACCGTTGAGCATCCCTCGGAAACCATCGACATGACTGATGAAGAGAAGGAACTTGAAGCGGAGAAGTTGTTTGTGTTATTTGATCGGCTGGAGAAAACTGGTGCGCTACCTCCGAGCCAGAATCCCTATCGCAAGGCATTTCAAGAGGGTAAAATGGGCTGATCCCCAGTAGCAACAGTAGACGCAAAGTTATTAAGGACTTGCCCAGAGCTTACTTACCGATACCATCTCTCGTTTTGATTTCCTTACCTTGAATACACAGTTAATGAAATATGATAGATCAAGCTGCCAACTGCGGTGATAGAACAGAACAGTGTGCATATGTGTGTACGAAAGATATGCAACGACTCAGGCCACACGAAGAGTGGGAAGTCATAATTTTTGGGGTAGCACTGTGCGGCTTAATCGAAAGTAATCTTTGACCCCTCAAACTGAGTGACGGCTCCAGTGCGTGCGCCTCCTCGACCTCTGCCGCCACCCCTTCCACCGCGGTCACCACCGCGGCCACGTCCTCTCCCACCACGGTCACCACCAAACCCGCCACGTCCACGTCCGCGGTCACCACCGCCGAACCCACCGCGTCCACGACCTCGGTCGCCGAATCCTCCACGACCTCCACCCCGTCCACCCCCAGCGTTGTCTCTTGGTTGGGAATAGTCCAAGCGAAGGCTGCGACCGTCAAGCTCATAACCCTGCAGCTGTCCGTAGGCTGCCTGTGCGGCCTCCAGAGCACTAAACTCGACATAGGCAAAACCTTTCGGCCTTCCCGACTCACGATCCGTCGGAACACGAACGCTTTTAACGTCGCCGTGCTCACCAAAAACTTCCCAAAGTTGGTCCTCGTTGACACCAAAGCTAAGATTCCCAACAAAAAGGACACTTGATACTGGGCTCGGTGTGTCACCAAAAGACTTTGCCCGATTTTCGCGGACAGCAGTTTTATCCGGGGGAGTGCTTTTGTCAATATTAACGGGTCGCCCATCAATATCTTTGCCATTCATTTGGAGAGCCTTTTCAACCGCATCTGCGGATGTGAAGTGAACATAGCCAAAACCACGCGACTTTCCGGTTGCGCGATCCGTCTGCACTTGAGCAGAAACAATTTCGCCGCAGGAGGCAAATTCCTGTGCAAGCCAGTCGTTGTCGACATTCCATGATAGCCGACCAACGAAAATACTTTTCGTTTCCTCGGTCGACACGCTAGGAGCGGTATTGTCACCGACCAATTTTACCTTTTTGGGGGGAACAGAGGGTTCTGCTTCCGCTTTGCGCTTGGTCCCTGTAGGCCATTCAGATTGATGAATGACTACTGCAATAAATAACTTACCCTTCGCAGGCTGAATATTTGTTACCTCGGCGCCCTTGTCCCCATTCTGATCTGACGAACTCTCGTCGCTTGAATAAGAGTCAGAAGAATCGCCACTTTCTCTACCCTTCCCCCTTTTGCCAGCTGGGACACCGGCGAGTTTTTCATCATCCGATGAGTCATCGGAGTCTGAGGTAGGGGCAGGTTGCTTGGGTTGTTCATCCTCTGAAGAGGAGTCTGAGGACTCGTCACTTGAGTCGGATGCTTTTGAAATCGATGCTTTGAGTGCTCCCTATAGAAATTGAATGAAGGTCGAAAGACTGAAAACATAAATACATACAGCCTTAGCCAGAACCTCCTTGGGTGATATTGGTAATTTGACTTTCTTTGCTGGTGAGGTGGCGGCTTTTGCTAACTTGCTCTTATCCGTCCTTTTGCCTGAAGACGACGACAAAAAATTAGGTTGGGCGGAGACTAGTGCCATCAAGCACTTACCATTAGCAGCTTGGACATCCTGCATCTCTACGTCGTTGTCACCGACTTCATCTGATGAGCTCTCGTCGCTCGACGACGAATCAGAAGAATCACTACTCTCCACTTTACCCTTTCCCTTTTTGCCGGCTGGTGTACTAGTAGGCTTTTTTTCTTTTGGTGAATCGTCAGAGTCCGACATGAGCGCAATTTTTTTGGGTTGTTCGTCTTCCGAAGAAGATTCTGAGGAATCATCGGATGTTTCGTCTTTGGCATGTTTAATGGGAGTCTTTCCATTCGATGCTTTGAGTGCTTTCTATGGGGGTTGGGTGAAAGGTCAGGAGGGGACGACTAACGAAAGGGATACATACGGCCTTGGCCAAAATCTCCTTGGGTGACGCTAACGACTTTGTTTTTGCGGGTGAGGCGGCGGCTAGCTTGACACCCTTGGCCTTATCTGCTGCCTTCTTGTCTGCCTTCTTGTCCGATTTTGCCATGGTGTACAAGTGAGGGATACAGATATGCGAAGTAAGAAGTCCAAAATTTTGGCTGGATAAGCACGTGAGCCATTCTGATTAAGGGCAGGTCAAAGACTTGAAATGCGTTTGCGATGTGTGCCAATCAACTCCTTCATCACTATGGATAATCACTTTGACGTTATCGTACTTGGCACCGGTCTGACCGAATCTATAACTGCTGCGTGAGCAAAATTGAAATTCGCGCACCATGTTCTTGTACTCAGTAGGAACCTATCAGTGCTCTGTCGAAAGCTGGCTTCAAAGTCGCACATATTGACCCCAATCCATATTACGGTGCAGACCAAGCATCCCTCTCATTAGATGAACTCGTGCAGTGGGTTGATCACTGCAAAGAGGACAATTATTCCGTCACCCATTATGGTGAAGTCCCACCTCATGCGAGACAGTACTCAGTCTCATTGGCCCCTTCGGTCATTCCATCAATCGGCCCTTTCATTTCGTCCCTCATTGCGTCCGGTGTTTCTCGCTACGGATCTTTCAAGCTTCTTGGTCGTGTTGTTATTTATGACGCTGGCATATTGAAAGATGTTCCTCAAAGCAAAGATGACATCTTTCAGAGCAAGTCGATGAGTCTCTTAGAGAAGAGGAGGGTCACGCGTTTCCTTATGTTTGCTGCTGGAGAATTCGAGAATAGCAAGGAGCTGCATGGCCAAGAAAATTCTCCCTTGCTCGATTTCTTGCACAGTATTTTTTTGCTCAGTGAAGCAACCGCTCGCGCCATTACCTATGCACTGGGATATTGCTATTTTATTTCAGAAACGACTCTTCCCGCTCTGCATCGTATCCGCGCTTACCTGAAGGGATCTGGCCGCTATGGACCGTCCTCATTTCTCGTTGGCTACTACGGTGGCTCGGGCGAAATCGCACAAGGTTTTTGCCGCGCAGCTGCTGTGAGGGGAGGTGTGTATATTCTGGGACGATCCATTACAAGAATCTCGTCTGTCGATCCCGCCGAGCCAGAATATACTGTTTTGGCATCAGATCCACCCCAGTTCGCTGTTGAAGTGGACGACTTTCCAGACCGTATTCACTGTCGATGCCTGATATCGTCGACTACTCTTCTACCAGGTCACCTTCGCACTCAAGCGCATCTGATTCGTCCGAGTATTTCGTCCCGCGGCTCTCCGCAGCCATTTGCAGTGGCGCGATGTATTGCAATTGTTGATGGGCCAATCACTTTGCCTTCAGAAAATGAGGGTTCGGGAGCGTCAGAAGCGTCAGATTCTTCACTTCTTGTCTTCCCGCCTGGGTCGTTGGACGGGGGATCGGCTATTTCTGCTGTGCATGTTATGACAGCAGGTCCAGGTACAATGTCGGCCCCTTCTGGCAAAGGTATGATTGTTCTTCAATTCATGTTTAGTAGTACCTCAATTCATTTTAGGAATCCTGTACATTTCAATGCCTCTTACCACTAATTCCGTTCCTTCGGCTGAGATTCTTTTACGCCCTTATCTAACAGCTGTTCTCGTATTGTTTCGGGCTGAGCAACAGGAGCAGACAAGATTGATTTGTTCTACATTCTATACGCAAGAACTTGCCTCGTGTACATCCAGCACCTCAGATTCATTGGTAGGGCTGCTGGCTGTGCCTTCATTAAGCCCACATACAACACAGGGGGTAGATGAAGCTGCAGTAGTTGCAGAGGCTACCTTCAGGAAGGTAGTATTTTCTCTTAATGGAGAGATCAAAGAAGGATGTGAGCAAAATATGTTTTGGCCTTTGTTAGCTGAGATGGAGGAGGGAGAAGGTAATAACATGCAGTGGTAGAATACACATACATACATATACATATATATATAGTATGAGGGATTTGATTGCTTATGAAGAAGAAGTATAGAAACAGATCTGAAGGGCTTTGGCCTCAGCTCATATGCTGTGCCCCTTTTCCAAGTATTGCTCCTTATTTCAGAGGTCATCTGAGGGTATGCATAGTGGATCTGTCATATACCGGACTCTACACACCACTTCCACTATGATATCCTGCTCAAATCCACATTTCCAGACAAATCCAGTGATCCAATCCCCACTCAATCCAGTTCACATATCCAATCCATATCCAATCTGAGACACTTGTCCGATCCATATCCGATCCATGTCCATATCCGATCTGTGTTCATATCTGAAAGTATTCCCACTGTCATACATGGTATATGATTTATACCATGACTATACCATGATAAGAGTATCTAATGGCTGAGGCTATACACTACTCTCAATTTACCCTATGATTTTTCATTGATTTATTTGTTCACTTTTATGTTTTTCTAGTATGATTCTTTCATATTCTATCACTTTCTATTTTGTTCTAGAATCTTTTCTCTATGAAAAATTTTGATTTGTAAGACTTTCAGAGTTGACTCATCATGTTTTGTCATGAATGTTTAGTCTTTGTAAGATTTTGAACCTTATTTGTAATATACTTAGTAAGTAGGAAAATTCATCTCATATAGATCATGAGATGACTCATTTATTTCTGTCATGCTTTGTAAGATTACAACTGTATTTATAATGTACTTAGTAAGTGGCTGATTCATCATGTCACATGGTCTGGTTTGTAAGCCATCTTCTTACCAATCCAGCTGATGAATTATGCTTAGTAAGGGGATTCCAAAAAGGTATAAAAGGACCCCATTTTTGCATATAATAAAAAACTTCCCTCTTTACACTCAGAATCTCAAAACTAGTGAGAATAAACTAAGACCTAAGTTGTTAAGACCATACTCAATAGGTGAGAGATCCGAAGGGCTTTGGCCTCAGTTTGTGCACTGTGCCCCTTTCCCGAGTACTACCCTTTATTTCAGAGGAGTAACCTTCGTCCGAGGGTCTGGATGTGCTTGCATAGTGGATCCAAAGGTCCGAAGGTATCGGATATGGCATGTCCGGTGTATATCCGAAACATATGGGTGGAAGGAGTACGTCTGGAGGGTATCCAGAGCGTAAGGATGAATTCAAGGTATAAGGCTAGTAGCGGATGAGGTCCGTACTAGAAACTAACGGATATGGACTACCGGAGGTAGAGTCGGAAACGTAGACTATAGGAATCAATCCTAAGTCTCGGAAGATACTTAGAGTTGGGAACGGATTGGTTCGGATGAATGGAATGAGCAGAATCTAAGATGATATTCGAACTAAGGTTCTCTAGAGTTTTACATGTAGTTTATATACTGTAGGTAGATAGTACGGAGAATCAGTGAATCTGGGACTGGAGGGCTATGCACAAAGTATAACGGAAGTCTATTAGTAAATGCGCAGTGGATTAGCAAATGTGAGTCGGATATGAAGCACAGGTAATGGATCAGTAAGCAGGACAGGAATATACACAGCCGGGACACCGGTACAGGTAGATCACTGAAAGGGGATAGAAGCAAGTATGCAGTGGACTTATGTCATATTCCATACATCCGATCAGATCTGATCGATCCTGCTTCTATCCGGACCACAGATCCGATCCAGATCACTCATCCGATGCATTACAACTTCTTGTGTTCTAAGTCCACTGCATCCTTGCTTCTATCCCCTTTCGGTGATCTACCTGTACCGGTGTCCTGGCTGTGTATATTCCTGTCCTGCTTACTGATCCATTACCTGTGCTTCATATCCGACTCGCGTTTGCTGATCCGCTGCACATTTACCACATAGACTTCCGTTATACTTTGTGCATAGCCCTCCGGTCCCGGATTCATTGATTGTCCGTACTATCTACATACAGTATATAAACTACATGTAAAACTCTAGAGAACCTTAGTTTGAATATCATCTTAGATTCTGCTCATTCCGTTCATCCGAACCCATCCATCCCAACTCTAAGTATCTTCCGAGACTTAGGATTGATTCCTATAGTCTACGTTTCCGACTCTACCTTTGGTAGTCCATATCCGTTAGTTTCTAGTATGGACCTCGTCCGCTACTAGTCTTATACCTCGCATTCATCCTTACGTTCCGGATACCCTCCGGACGAACTCCTTCCACCCACACGTTTCGGATATATACCAGACGTGCCATATCCGATACCTCCAGACCTTTGGATCTGCTACACAAGCACATCCAGACCCTCGGACGAAGGTTATCCCTCGGAAATAAAGGGCAGTACTTGGGAAAGGGGCACAGTGCACGAACTGAGGCCAAAGCCTTTTCGGATTCCTTATACATTGAGTACGGTCTTAACAACTTAGAACACAAGAAGCTGTAGCGCATCGGATGAGTGATCCAGATTGGATCTGTGGTCCAGATAGAAGCAGGATCGATCAGATCAGATCAGATCAGATCAGATCTTGGATTGGATGTATGGAATATGACAATAAGACATCATGTGTTTGTGTTGGATTTAGAGTACACCAGTAACTTAGAGCTCGAGACTGACAAAGCATGCTGTAACAGTTAAACTCACTATATGCTCACATGACCCTATTGTCATATAGGTGTCAAGCTGAAAGTATTTTCCATCATTATCCTTACCCCTCAGCTTCTCCATCCCTTACTGAGCCAAATTACCCTGCATTACCCCTATCTCTGGTTCCATTCTGAGCTCTGACAGCCTCATTGCTGCTCAGCAGCCACCATATGGCAACTTTCTCATGCCACACACAGCTCCAGCAACTTGCTGAGACCCATTAGGCAAGCACAAGGCTCAAGAATTCTGTTCCATCCTATGTCCACCTAGCCTTGCCAGTACATAAATTTCCTTGCCTTATGTTTTGTAACATGTAGTACTTCCTTATTACATGTCAGTTGCATGTTTGTCCTATCCCTTCCATCTCTGTAGCTATTAATTAGGTATATAATTTCCTATTACCAAGACTCATACTTTACTCCCCTTTTACTGTACACTTGGTAGGAGAAGTCACTATTACCCTCCAGTATAGTTATCAATCCTTATACAAAATACAATCTTTATTAAAAAAACCATAAGAAATCCTTATCCCACTGCACACAATACCTTTGCTATACTGCTTTACTGCTTTACTGCTGCTTAGTAATATTTTCCCATGCTGTGCGCAGCTTCAGCAACTATCATGCTATCATTGGAAACCATTTCAGTACCTTTGTGTTAAGACCATACTCAATAGGTGAGAGATCCAAAGGGCTTTGGCCTCAGTTCATACACTGTGCCCCTTTCCCAAGTATTGCCCCTTATTTCAGAGGAGTAATATATGTCCAAGGATCCAGAAGTGTTTGTGTGACAGATCCAAAGGTTTGAAGGTATCGGATATGATACGTCCGAAAGATATCCAGAACGTATGGATGGAAAGAGTACGTCCGAAGGGTATCCAGAGCATACAGATGGATTCAAGATATAAGACTAGTATCAGACGAGGTCTGAACTAAAAACTAACAGATATGGACTACTGAAGGTAGAGTCAGAAGTGTAAACTTTAGGAATCAATCCTAAGTCTCAGAAGATACTAGAGCTAGAAGAGGCTTAATTTCGGAGGAATGAAATGAGCAGAATCTAAGATGATATTCAAACTAACGTTCTCTAGAGTTGTACATGCAGTTTATATATAATGGAAGTCTATTAGTAAATACACAGCAGATCAGTAAATGCAAGTCGGATATGAAGCACAGGTAATGTATCAGTAAGCAGGACAGGAATATACATAGCTGGGATACTGGTACAGGTGAATCACCAAAAGGGGATAACACAAGTATGCACAGTGGACTTAGAACACGAGAAGCTGGGGGTTTTGGATGGGTGATCCAGATCAGATACATGGTCCAGATGGAAGTGGGCTCGACTTTTACCTCTTTATCACAACAATTGTTTTCATCATGTCTGGAGAAGGATCCAATGTCCCTAACCCTGCTGCAGACCTTGTAGTGGATCTGGAGAAGAAGTTGGCAGCTGCCAAAGCTGCAGCTGAAGCCAAAAAGGAATGGAAGCACAAGGAGGAGGAGGAACAGAAATATCAGGAGGATCTGCAGAAGATAGAGGAGGCCAAGAAATGGAGGGCAGCAGCGGAGGTCCATCCATCCATCCATTCATCTGTCCGTCTATCCATCCATCTGTCTATCCATCTGTCTATCCATCTGTCCATCCATCCATCCATCTGTCCGTCTATCCATCTGTCCATCTATCCATCTGTCTGTCTACCCATCCATCCATCCATCCATCTGCCCATCCATCCATTATCCACCCAACACTCTGCTACTCCTACCTTTGGACATCCATTACCTTCAGACCTTCAGATGTCCAGACCACCTTCAGATCCCCATACCTCCAGATCCCCATACCTCTGGACCTCTGGACCTTCAGACCTTTGGATCCTTGGTCCTATGGTCCTGTCCCATTCTATCCTTCATCCTATTGTGTAACATCCTTCACTTGTTCTACTCTGGACTTTGTCCAAGTAGTCTCGTCATCATCCCCTATCATCCAGAAATAGTTCTGGCACATTCCTATGCTCATCTGGAAGTCCTTTGGAGCTCTATTGAGCTATCCTGCCCTAGAGTTTGTTCCAGACTACGTCCAGACTTCACCAGAACTCTCCTTAGGACTTCATCCGAAATTAAGGGGCAATACTCGGGTAAGGGGCACAGCGTATGAGCTGAGGCCAAAGCCCTTTATGATCCATTAACCCTCCAAGCACATCTCTAACAACATGGAATACAGGATGTACAGAATGCATAGAATCCAGAAGTTGGATGGCAAAGGAATGTGTGCCTGGACGGGATATGATTTCAAATGGACCTAAATTCTTTTTTAAAAGTTTGTTCAACAGACTAGTAGAACGGAAGTACTTGGCTTTAACAAAGACTTGTTCTCCAATCTGGAAGTCTGGAGCGGGTTGTCTTTTAGCATCCACAGGTCCTTGATAGTGTTTCTGTGCTTCGGACATCTCTTCTTGGAGGAACTAGTGAAGTTCATTAAGGTCTAGGGCATATTCCTGGGCATGGATGGAGGATAGGCCGCACTCCGGATGGATGGAAATATTCGAATGATAACCCTTATTGGGGAAGAAGGGTGATACTCTGGTAGTAGCACTCAGAGCATTATTTATGCAAATTCTGCTGGGGGTAGTAGCTCGGGCCAGTTGTCTTGCTGATAGTTGCAATAGATCCAGAGGTACTGTTCCAGCATTTGGTTGGCATGTTCAGTCTGTCCATCTCCTTCTGGATGATATCCAGATGTGAAGTGTAGAACCATGTCTAATGCTTTTCCTAAGGACTGGAAGAAGTGGGATACAAACTCTGTTTTCTGATCCAAGGTTACGTGGGACAGAACACCATGCTTGGGAAATACATGAAGGAGGAAGAGGCAGGCGAGATCCAGAGAGGTGATGGTATCATGAGTCGGAAAAAATATGGCTTGCTTGGATAGGCAGTCTATGATGACAAGGATAGCTGTATAACTGGATGAGTCTGGAAGCTGCTCAATGAAGTCCATAGAGATGGAATTCCATGGTTTCTCCAGAACAGGGAGTTGCTTGAGTAATCTGTATGACTTGTGTCTCGGAACTTTGGCTTGAATGCAGGAAGTACAGGACCTGACATAATCTTTTACATAAGTACATATTCTGGGCCAAGTGTAGTTGCGTCAGATGAGCTTGAGGGTACAATTTTGTCTGAAGTGTCCAGATAGGGGGTGATCATGGCAGTTCTGGAGGATGCATAGTCGTAAGTCATTGGCTTCTGGGACATAGATATGGTTGTTGCAGCAAAAGAATCCACTATTGTCCACTGTCCATCTTGGATCCGAAGATACCAGAAGATGCATTCTAGCAATAGGGTCATTGGGGAGCGCAGCCAGAACGCCTTTCTGAAGGTTCTCTATATCCATGAGGACAGCTGCTCTAAGAACCAGAGGTGTTAGGGTTGTGGCTCATAGAGATGAAGCTAACTGTTTGGAGGTGAATACTGGGTGGAAATTATGAGGATTGACTTGAGTGTAGTCCTTATCCCCCTCTTTGGGGTAGATGTCCCAATGTCTAGTAAGGAAATCTGGTTTGGCTCTGAGGTTTCTGGGACAGCAATGGATGATGAGATTGAACTGATGGAGGAATTTTGACCAGCAAGCCTGATAGTGAGAGAGGAGTTTGGTGGTGGAGAAATACTCAAGGTTTTTGTGGTCTGTAATGACATCTATAGGCTCAGACGAGCCTTCTAGGTAATGTCGCCAGGTCCGGAAGGCCTCGTGGATGGCTAGGAGTTCCTTGTTGTGGGTGTCATAATTGAGTTCTGGAGCAGATAGTATATGGGAGTAGTAGGCAACCAGACAAAGCTCTGAGTCCAGACATACAATGGAAAGTATTCTGGCAATAGCATAGTCAGAGGCATCTGTTTCCACAAATATAGGAACATCTGGAATCCAGTGGATAAGTACCGGAGTGGAAGTGAAGGCCTTCTTAAGTGTTTCAAAGGATTTCTGGCAGTCCTCGGAAAAGTTCCACAGAACTCCCTTGTGTGTAAGCCAAGTGAGGGGAACTACAATATCTGAGTAATTGAAGATGAATCAATGATAGAAATTAGCAAACCTGAGGAAGGATTGAATGTCCTTGATCTTCTGAGGTTCCGGCCAGTCAACAATAGACTGGATCTTCTCAGACGACATTGTCAAGCCATCCGGAGATAGCAGATAACCAAGATACTTGATGGAGGATGAGTGGAATTCGCATTTTTCAGGTTTAGCATAGAGTTGATGTTTACAGAGATGGCGTAGTACTTCTCAGACATGTTTCCTATGACTCGCAAAGTCTTTGGAATAGATAAGAATGTCATCCAGATACACAATAACGCATATATCCAGCATATCGGCAAACACGCTATTAACAAAGTGTTGGAAAGCCACTGGAGCATTTGTAAGACCTTCCAGCAACTTCTGGAGGGCTTCAAGCTCGACTGGAGAAAGAGAGTATATGGTTCCAAGAGGTGGACTGGCCCCTTCTTCTAACTCAATTTTGAGATCATAGGGTTGGTGAGGATGGAGCTGCCCTGCTTTGCCTTTATCAAAGACATCCACAAACTCGTGGTATTCGGAAGGGATTCCGGAGAGGTCTGGAGGATCAGATGGTATGGATGCAGATCAGAGATTGACTTCGGAAGGACAGAGGTAGATACTGAACTGAGTAGATCCTTATAACTTGCAGGCACGGCAAAAAGCCACTGCATTTATCAGAGATATGTTAGGGACTGAGGTACCAGCAGAGGGTTCAGATTTGATTAGAGGAGTCTCTACCATGGATGGAATGCCTGGAGGCGATGGAGATGTTGGAGAGGAAGTTTTTACCTCAGATGGGATGTCTGGAGGTAGCAGAGGTGTCGTATGGGAAATTCCTAGCTCAGATGGAATGTTCAAGGGCAGCAATGATGTGGATGGGTTCAATGATGTTTCCTTTATAGTTGTCTGGAACTCGATGCTGCCCAATACCCAGTCAATCAATGGATTGTGTCAGGTGAGCCAGCTATATCTGAGAATGATATAACATGAGGAGTCCAGAGGGGTAATGTAGAATGTATCAGAGGTGACTACACTGGAGGAGAATTGGATGGACAAGTTTATGGCTTTGGAAATATTGTTATTGCAGGTACCATCAAACAAATGGAGCAGTAGTGGAGGAATCTGATAAGTAGGGATTTTATGTTTTTGGATGAAACTAGTGTCTATGAAGCAGTGAGAAGAGCCACAATCTATGAGGGCAGGGAATTCAGATATATTGGAGAAAGATGGAAGACAGATGTATGGGCATAGAGAGTTCAGATCCAGAAGAGTTACAGCATTGAGTCATAGCTCTGTTGTACGGGTTGGGCTAATGCAACCCCCAATTCCGCATGGAGTCAAGAGGGTCACGGGCTAATTTTTGCCTCATCCAAGGCTTCTGGATCCACTTCTGGGGCAAGTACTGTAGCACAGCCTTTAGCTGCATGCGAGGTTGACTTGGTGCAGTTCCAGGCAGTATGACCAGGTCCACCACAGAACATACAGAGTCTCTTGTTGAAATGTCTCTGATGTTGTTCAGTGGTCAATTTTCCATCAGCTCTGATCCCATTAGGGAGGTCCAGAACCTTAGGAGCAGAGAAGGTCGAAGGAGTGGGTCTCACAGATTTAGTCATTTCAGATCCAGATGAGTTGGCATTTGTCCGGTCAGATACTGACCATCTAGGAGGGTTGGAAGAGGTGGACCTGCTCTCCTGGGTGACTTCCCCCTTACATTCCCAGTAACAGGCATCAATGGTCTGGGCAAGGGTTTTGAATTCCGAGAGGATGGTGGGTTTGCCCATGTGACTGATCTCATCCTTGATTTGGGCCAGAAGACCATTATAGAATTGTTGTCATAGAGCTCCATCTTGTCATATACTGGATTCTACACTCCACTTCCACTATAACATCCTGCTCAAATCCACATTTCCAGACACATCCATCCAATCCCTACTCAATCCAGTTCACATATCTGATCCAATACACTCTCATCCAATCCATATCCAATCCATGTCCATATCTGCTCTGATCCATATCCATATCTGATCCGTGTTCATATCAAAACCATTCCTGCGCACCTGCACATCACTCCTTTTAGGATATACCTGTGCCACCAGCTCTTGGTCATCCCTGCTTGGTCATCTCTGCCTCTGGTTATCAGTTATCTCTGCCTCCGTCTTGATAAGTTATTCCATACAAGTTTTATCTCCAAGTTCATAGCCTGATATTTTGCTGTACTTACTATTATGTTTCTGACATAGCCTCAGACTATGCTTACTTACCTTCCAGCATGCTACCTACAGTATATAAACTCATAGTACAACTCCTGCAGACCTCAGTCTGATCATTGCTTATATCCTGCTGTCTATATAACTCTGATCTCACTTGTGTTCCAGCCCTTGTAAGTCTCTGGCTCTGGACTATGGGAGTACTCCCTAGTCCGGAGCCTTGACTCTCTGTCATATATAATCACTTTTGGACTTCATCTGATTGTAGTCCATCTTCTGTTCCACCTTCGACTCTACCTGCAGTAGTCTTCCTCTGTTAATTTCTACTTCGGACAAGGTCTGAAGTAGTCTATACTCTCTCTACTTCACATCCAGACCTACTCCTCTATAGTAGTCATACCATCTATCTATCTGTCTATCTGTCTATCTGTCCATCATCCATCCAACACTCTGCCACTCCTACCTTTGGATGTCCGTACCTTTGGACCAACTTTGGACCACCTGCAGACATCCATTCCATCCAACACTCCACCACTTCTACCTTTGGACATCCGTACCTTCGGACTATCAGACATCTATACCTTCAGACCTTCAAACATCTGTACCTTCGGACGTCTGGACCACCTTCGAATCCTCATACCTCCAGACCTCTGGACCTTCGGACCTTCGGACCCCTGGTCCTATGGTCCTATGGTCCTGTCCTATTCTATCCTTCAATCTATTATGTAACATCCTTCACTTGTTCTATTCTGGACTTCATCCAAGTAGTCTTGTCGTCATCCCCTATCATCTGAAAATAGTTCTGGTGCATTCCCATGCTCATCTGGAAGTCCTTCAGAGCTCTATCAAGCTATCCAGACTTCATCTGGACTTCACTAAAACACTCCCTAGGATTTCATCTGAAATTGAGGGGCAATACTTGGGTAAGGGGCACAGCATATGAGCTGAGGCCAAAGCCCTTTATGATCCATTAACCCTCCAAGCATGGCTCTAACACATCTCCCCATTCGCGTACTTGAGAGGCAAGTCATTGAAACTCTACAACATACTTGTTGATGTGCTATCCATCATGCATATGGAGTTGCTCTAAGTGCATTTCCACATCTCCAGAGGGATCATGAGGTCTGAAGTTGGTTTGGAACTCAAGCATGAACTTGGAGTAGTCATCAATCCAGTCCAGATGGCTTATATACCCATCCAAAAGGAGATCTGTTTCAAACCACTCAAGAGCCATACCCTTGAGGTAGGATTGGGTGAAGTTGACTTTAGTGTGTCCAGAACAGAAAGCGTTAGGTTTGCTTTGAAAGTTGAGCTCACACTGGACAAAGAATGCTCAGAGCTAACAAGGCTTGGATCCATTAAAGATATCTGGTTCCTGGATTTTGACTTTGCTATCATCTGAGGTATTTTTACAATGGCTACTGCAAGTGAGGTGATTAATGGCTACAGATAGTTGAGCTAAGACCCAGTCTTGGGGGTTCAGATGGTCATTATCTTCTTCCTCATCCAGATTCTCAATGTCTGGATCCATCACCTTCATCATCTGGTGGATTATTGCGCAACTGATCATTGAAGCAGATGGTCATGCGTGGATTAGAGTCTGGATCATCCATGTTCTGGGTTGGTGTAACTAGATCTGGTCTGGCCTGACAAGTGGAGATGCTTTGACCTATGTTGCTCATGCTTACATGACATTGAGAGAAGCTGGTAAATGTTTGGACAATGGGTGTGGGATCTCGTTGGAGCAGACCAAGTCTGGCTCCTTGGAGGGAGTTCTGAGTTTTGCATGGAGGCATGATTCAGATAGTTCGGAGATTATACTCAGAAAGGTGTGAGTTTGAATATACTGTTAAGACCATACTCAAAAGGTAAGAGATCCAAAGGGCTTTGGCCTCAGTTCGTACACTGTGCCCCTTCCCTGAGTAATGCCCCTTATTTCAGAGGAGTGATATACGTCTGAAGATCTGGAAGTGTTTGCATAACAGATCCAAAGGTCCAAAGGTATCAGATATGATGTGTCCAAAAGGTATCTGGAATGTACAGATGGAAATGATATGTCCGAAGGGTATCCGGAATGTACAGCTGGATTTAAGGTATAGGGGTAGACCTTAGGAATCAATCCTAAGTCTCAGAAGATACTAGAGCTAGAAGTAGCTCAAGTTCAGAGGAATGGAATGAGTAGAATCTAAGATGATATTTGAACTAAGGTTCTATAGAGTTATAGATGTGGTTTATATACTGTAGGTAGCTAGCATGGATAATCAGCAAGTCTGGGACTGGGGGGCTATGTACAAAGTATAACAGAAGTCTATTAGTAAATACACAGTGGATCAGTAAACATGAATTGGATATGAAGCACAGGTAATGGATCAGTAAGCAGGACAGGAATATACATAGCCGGGATACCAGTACAGGTAAATCACTGAAAGGGGATAGATGCAAGTATGCACAATGGACTTACCCCTGTTTTACATATAAAGTCACTGATCTTGGTTAACCTCGTTGACCTGCACAAAACTTGTTTTGAGCATGGTCACAGAGATATAGAATATAAGTCTATGGGTTTAGGCTGCTTGGAGGGTAGCTCTATATTTCTAATACTTTACAGTAGTTTTCATATTATAGATTAAAGGGTAAATAAATTAATGGCATAAATTTATGACTTATCATTGCTATCAAATGGTTTCAAAACCCTTAATTATGTATTACTAAGCAATTTCCCACACCTTTTGGAGTTTTTTCATATATTTTCCTGCCTATTTATGAAAGTTGACTAAGTTAGCATTTTGAAAATTGAATATCTAAATGGATAATAGTCAATATAGATCAAGAGGCGTGCAATGGAGAAACCCAAAATACCAACACTTTGCTTACCATAAGCAAAAACCTTAATCTCAGCCACTTTGGCATTAGAGCATGTTGTCATCTGAACTTCTCAACAGCACTTTCAAATCTATACCAAATCTTTTAATAACTTGGTGGAGGTGGTGGTTACAAGTACCTTAGAGTAATTCTAGATACCTGTATTAATAAACTGCATACACTGTAGCTGATTTCCCCTGCAAAGTGAATATTTTGGATTTTTTTGACTGCATGTGAGTCATGATTTCACATGATGATCAATTAATGAGATCATTGACATATATGACATGTGTGTTATGTATATCCCTTAGCACCAGCAGTTTTCTGTCTATTCCTTCTTATTCTTATTCAGCCAGGAGCCTATACCATGTACCCAGCCTGTTATGAATCATGGTTTGCCACCGGATCTCAAGAATCAGACTCACAAAGCAGTTGTGCCTCTCCAATTCTAGACTTGGACCAAATTTCTTATGACCTTGACCATGCCTCATGGACGCATAATCTGACTCTCAGTCCCATCGACATTAATGCACGTTCTTTTGATGATTCCATTGATCCTGATACCTCTGTCTTGTTCTCTCACACACTGCCATCTTCAATTCATCCAACAGGAACTCAATCCAATGCATCCACTGCTATTACACCTTTTTCTGATGATTCCAACACTTTGCCACTTGAACCCAACATATTACTCAAATCAAACACACCTGCTGATCTCATGTGTCTATTTTCAGCAAATCTTATTCAGAGGCATGCAGAAACTCACCAGTGGGAAATTGAGTGCCCAGACTGCAAAGCCTGGATCAAGACTACTCTTCCAACCTGAATCCTTAGCAATTTAGATGCTCCAGGGTATTTTAATACTCTCAGTGACCATAGGCAGGGTAAAAAGTGTCTGAAAGGCCATAGTCCAGCAGATTCTTCACCATCGCCAAGCACAGTCAGCCCTGCCCTGAGTATCTCATCGCACTTTACTCCATCTGATACATCACACACAATTGACGCATGCCCTGGAGTTCTGATACATTGGCCAGTTCCAGGGCCTTTGTTTCTTGAAACCTTCCCTGTTGGTCGAGCTTCTGCAGGCCAAGGTGTCCTTCCTTTTGACATCAACACTCATGGAAACATCCCTCACACATACTCTCATAACTGTGTAGGTACTACTGAAACACCAATGTCACCTTGTAATGGGTGCACTGAGGTTGTGGGATTCATTGAACACCTTCTATTACTTGCTCAAGATATCAAACCACACACCAAATACCGATTTCTAAGTCATTCTGATATGGTCAATATTGCATGTCAGTACTCTGCTGAAAATAATCAACTGAAACTCAAGGTTCGTTGTTTGCAGGATGATGATCTAACCATACTGATAAATATCTGAAGGGTCTCAACAATGCAAGAAGGGCCTTGCATGTACTTACACAACTGGATGACTATAAGTCACTTATTATGGTGCTATCAGAGCATGATATCCCATGTCTTCAACACATCCTTACAGTCGCACTCAAGAGAGGGTCAAGCATCCAGCAAATAATCAACACTCTTGAAGATTCTCTCGCTGGTGCTTACCACCCATGAGGGTATACAGGCAATGATCTTGATATAGCTGTATTAGCATACCAACTTGGCAGGCACGCACTCCTTCATGCATTTAGTCATCGCTTAGCTCTCCCATCACTATGTACATTGCAAGCCCACCAGAATTTTACATCCATCACACCTACAATTGGTCCAATCACACCTGATCAACTTGACTCAAACATTAACAACCTTCTTCTTCTTAATCTGCTTTCTGATAGTTCCCTCCCTCGTTGTGGATACTCTGTCTTGATGGACAAAATTGCACTGGAAGAAAGGGCCTCACATCATCATGCATCAAACAGCATCATTGGATTGTGTCACTCTCATTTGCACCTCATCAATCCATCCCTTCATACATACAACTCTGCATTAAGGATTGCTGAGAAGCTTGCAGAGGGGATGATACACCTAGGGAAGGAGATGTCAGTCATTGCTGTAGGCTCATTCAGGGATGATGAGATTTTCCCTGTCCTTGCCACACCCACCTGCAAGTGCGAGGACAGTGAGAAAATGATGTCTATTTTCACGCTGGTCAGAGATCATTGGAAAGAAACTGGAGCCGAAGAATGACTTGGGCCAATCTTTAGTTTTGCTACAGATGGAGACTCGACATGGAGGGCAGCTGGTCACCGATTGTTCCTCAAGACTGAGCTTTCAGTAATGTCCAAGCTCTATGGGACACTCTCTCACATGCGGGGCCTTAATCTTGCTACTGGTGAAGGCAAAATTACTCTTGACTTCCATGTGCAGAGCTTCCTCAGTACTTGTGGTGTCTTTTTTCATCAAGGATTTTGCCAAGATAGCATGACCACTGGTGGTGCTAATCCATAAGAATGCCATGTTCAAATGGGGTCATGACCAGCAGGTAGCTATGCAAGCACTTAAAGATGCTATCATGCAGTTGCTGGCATTAAAACTGCTAGACTATGAATCTGGATGTGAGGTCTTTCTTGCCATTGACACTTCTTCTATCACTGTAGGTTTCATCCTCTTGCAACTTGGCAAGGACAAAAAGTGCTATCCTAGCTGCTTTGGTTTGCTCACACTTATGGAAGTCGAAAGCCAATACTCCCAAGCAAAGCTAGAGCTGTATGGTTTGTTTTGTGCACTATGAGCCATGAGGGTTGTACATCTTCAGCATCACCAACCTTACTGTTGAGGTCAACACTAAGTACATCAAAGGGATGATCAATAACCCTGACTTGCAGCCTAACACATCTATCAACCAGTGGATTGCAGGTATACTCCTTTTTCAATTCAAGCTTGTACATGTCCCTGCAGATAAGCATACCAGTGCTGACAGGCTCTTAAGGAGACCTGCTGCCATTGCCACTGTTAATGATCTAGCAGAGCCCTATGGGATTCACCCAATACACATCTCCCTGTACAACTTGCAAGCCAACAGCATTGTCAAGTGGCATCATTATGATGTCCAGGAGGCCATCATGAAAAGTTGCAAGGGGGACGAGTCTCATTGGTACCAGGTAGCTCACACTGTGTTCTGAGCTGAGTGAGTTACCGTCCATCAGGACACTGGGCTGTTGCCTTAATTCATGGTCCACAGTATAGAGCTGATCTTCCCATGCATAAAGATATCAATTGACTTACTATGAGTACCCTGTCTGAAAACTACCTCATGCTCTGCTGAGCATTACTGAATGACAGGCAGTAAACATCAGGCAAGCTACAGCTGCCACCATGATTCAGATGGCTCTGTTTGATGCATATTAACTTCAAACATTTGGAATATAGTGGTGCAAAGATCCTCACCTGGGCCTTGAGGCAATATGTGTGGTTACTAATACAGCTGCGGTTGAAGTTGTCCATGAGATTGGAGGAGATAGAGAGGGAGGAAGGTAACAGAAGCTGCAACCACGAATAACTGGTGTGACTGGAGAAGGAGAAGGAGAAAGGGGTAACAGTGGCTGCAAGTGTGTGCACATAATGCTGCTGCTATAAAACATTTCTTAAGTACTTCAGTCATTTCACCATCTCTGATTTCACCAGGCAATGCTTCTTTCACAATGATACCCTCCTTGTCTGTGTTCTGGAACATATTATGAGAGTGCACTGATTGCCAATCAAAAGCACACAAGTTCCTACATCATATGAACCATAGAATTAGTTTTGATTGGCCTGATAATAATAGAATTACTTACTGTGCAGTGATCTTTGCACTCACACGCATCGGCTTCATACTTGGCTGACGCTTCTTGATGATATCATTCTTCAAATCGATCATGATTGGGGTTGTGGCCATGAGTTCCACTTTTGTGGCAAGTGAGGTCAAGTCGGCTGTTGACGGAACCGGCATGGAGAGTAGTGTGATGTCATTGGTGGGTGGGATTGGGGTAAGATTAACTTGAGAAGTTGCAGTGGAAGTGGAAGTGGAAGTGGAAGTCGTACCATCAACAGCATCATTGATGAAATGAAATAAACTCACAGAGGATTTTTGATCTGTAGACATGTGAAATGCGTGTAGTTAGTACAATAACCCCTTCCAATACAAGCTACATATACTTACCTCTATAGTTATTACTTCCTTCACTTTCCCTTTGTCAGTACTGGGTGGAGGTGTAGGTTCATGGTCAGGGGAGGGATCTTGTATGATATCATTGGTGGATGATGCAGTCTGTAAACATGTAATTAGCGAGCATCAATCATGATCAAGTGCGGAGAAAACTTACCAGATCAACCTCTTCTCTGATATCAGAATCCACACATGATCGCTTGATGGCACATTCATTGTCAGGTTCAGATGTTTTCCGTTTCTGAGTGGTGATTGGGGCTGAGTCTGGTATGCTCTCATCTTCTAAGTCTTGCTCAGCCTTCACATGGTCACTGCTTCTTTTCTTCATGTGATACTTGTGCCATTGGGGGTAGTTGTCGGTCATAAGTTTCATTATTTTCCAATTGTTGGTGCAAAGTTGAAGCTCAATATGGGCCTTGCGCAACGTGTGAACCAGCCATTTGAGGACATCCAGAGAAGCTTGGCTGATCAATTCTGGTGCAAGTCCTTGAGTATGAAGTTGGCAGAAGCAAGACAGCATTGTTGATCAAATTGACTTTGCACGCTGAGCTGATACAGGCATGCTGTCCTTGTCCTGGAGGTAAGTCAACACATTGATACCTTGCGCCATCTGTCCAGATCCACATGCTGATTTTTTTGAGGAAGAACCAGGAACTGCTGATGTGCTTGGAGGGTATTGATTGTTCTTGCCATCCCTTTTTGGTCCAAGACTTCACTGACGGAAATTCAGTCTGATCGAGTTTGTGATCGCAGGCTTCTTCAATTGTTCCATTGAGAAGGAGGCATGGCTTCTGTTCATTGTTGCCATTGGCGCTGGATGAAGCAACGGATAATGATGAGCTCAATGCAACTGAGCTTGCTGAGCCTTGGATATTAACTATGATATTCCTACAATACACAGACACTTAATTAGATGTTAAAGACATTAAAATGAATGAATGTATGTGCATATAGTCACTTGGCAGTAAATATATGCGCATGAAACTTACTGTAAAGTCTGGCAGGTAGTATTGAGAATTGTGTTTTCACTCGCCAGCCTTCATACATCCACTTGGAGACTGGCAATCACGTGTTGTGACTCTGCAAGTTGGTGCTTGAGTTGGGCAACAAGATTGGTGTCAGAGTCCTTGCACAGCAACAGATTGTGATCAAGTATAGAATCTAGAGAATCTTGATACATAGAAGACTCACCATGTGTTTTGTATCAGTATCTGAGCCTTCAGCGGGTCTTTTTAATTAATATAATGACTCACATTAACTTCTTGAAGTACCATTGGTGCATGCAAATAGTATGGAACAAATGGATGTGGTGATGGTTGTTGAGAATTATTTTGAGAGTTTGGGTATCCGGCAGATGAGATTATGTGGTCGAGGGACAATGACATGATGGTATGAGTTGAGGGATGCTTTAAGTTGAAGTCAAGAAAGGAAACTCACCAGAAACTCACCAAGTCCAGATATTGACATGCATATGCTATGCTTACTACCAGCCATCCAGGATTTTCTGGACCTATCATCAGATCCAGACCTCGATGGTTATCAGGCTGACACCAGGTGAGTCTTTGCTTCGCGATCTACGATCTAGGTCTATTAATCTTATTTACTAGTATCAATACAAATGATTCCAACGACTCCACACATTCTAGTACCCCTGTTATGACCTTCTGCAATGATTTCTTGCTGGATCCTGCCAATTGGACTTCTGATCCTCTCAGGGTGCATCTGGTGAGGCTAAGGGATTTATTAAAACAAGAGTAAGTTTTCATTTATTTTCATTACATTTTAATACAAGTTCAGTAGATCTGCACCTATCAAACCTACTCCTACCCTCCCTGTCGATGATCTGAGCAGTGTGACTGAGCCAGAGAGCAAACCTGAGAGATCTGAACTTACTCCTACCAGATCTGCACCTACTCCTATCATCTCTGTCGATGACCCGAGCAGTGTAATGGAGCCCGAGAGCGAACCCAAAAACACACCCCAGCCTATCAAACCTACTCCCATCATCTCCGTCGATGACCTGAGCAGTGTAATGGAGCCTGAGAGCAAACCCAAAAACCTGCCCCAGCCTGAGTTCAGCATGTCAATCAAGATCAAGGGTGCAACTTCAGTTCCACAAAAGAAGGGCTTCTTCGACACCCCAAGTCCACCAGGGCCTGATTCACTCTATTGGAAGTACGTCTTGCATGAAGAAGATGAAAGATGGTATGATCATGCAAAAACAGATGACAGCTTTCGCGCAGTACGTTCAATGAAGCAGCAACTCAGAGACATTAGTTAGAAATGCATTGTATTTTGTACATATGTGGGACTCTTGAAATGAAAACACTTAATGAAAACACCTTGATGGGATCAGCTTCCATCTGATGGGATCAGCTTCTTTCATTCTTCATCTGCTACATGTTCCTCAGCTCCACCCATTGTCAGTAGGTCCAGGCCTGGGTGCTCTATCAGATAGAACAGAGTTCCATCAATTCCTGGGAATTGATGGGGAACCATTGCTACTACTGATTGTATAGTAGATACCTTATTAGTCATAGTGATTTGTCGCCATGATGACAACATGTGAAGACCGTTTGAAAAGACCATTCAAGGAGTTCTGGGTGTCGTCGATCAAATTCTGATACGAGTGTGAATGTCTTCTCCTGATTGTGAATTGTCATATTGAAGTAGAAGTAGATCTCGGCAATGCTTGTGTGACCATCAATGAATATCTTTGATTCGGAAATGAATATAGATACTCAATTGATTGATCAAAAAACTTACCTTCATGTTCCGTGCCATCCTCAGTTGCTTTGACATCCCGTTTTCCTTCCAGGCTGATCGAGCGACTTGTCCATTAGTGAGACATAATCGAGCCCATCTAGTGATGGGAGGAGCGAAAGGAACATTGTTAGTTATGTGATTATTCACCTCTACAGTATGCATTCCATTGCGTTTCATATCCTTATATGCATCATTACGCTTACTATAGTATTCCCCACATTTCACTCCATACATACTTGACTTCCTGACCTCCCTAGGATGTCCCTAGGTCGAGTTATTCCTTCCCTTTGACTCATTATTTATCTGTTTACATTTGTTTACAAAACATCGCCCATATCCTAGAGTCCAGTACTCCCTGCCTCTTTGGCAACTTACTCTGGACTCTAGGTACTGTATAACTTTACTATACTCTTCAATACATTGGCAACTTACTCTGGACTCTAGTCCTCATCTCTTTTGGTCTCTCAGCAGCCTCTAGAAGCGGCCCACTTCACTCCCATCTTAACAGGAAGCTGCCTCAGTGGACACAGACTTGGGTGTTGGTATGAATTCAATGAGTAATGGGGTTATTCTAGTCCTTGTACTTTGAGGATAGGGGCTGTCCTTAGGGAGTTTTGAATTCTTTCATTTTGGGGTTATGTGGTTGAATAAGAGGGGAAGCTTTGCCTTCTTTCTGTCAATATCCACATTGGTTTCAATAAGATGGGACTTCTTTGTTCATGACGGGGCTAGGGTTTCAGTGGTCCAGTCAATGACTGGGTTCATGGTGCATAGCCAGGGGATGCCAAGGAGGATCTGATCTGATCTTCCTAGCTTAGTGATGTTGAACTTTTCATACATGGTATGTTCATCGATTTTCATGACTAAAAGGCAATAGTGTGTGATTGAGCCACCTTTGATATAGGTGCCATCAGCACCTTCTGTGGTTGATTCTGTGAAGCTTCACAAATTTTTTTGAGATGAAAGTTCCAGCAGCTCTGGAATTGATATGGCAGTAGTTTTGATGGATTCATGATGGGTGCAAGAGATAAGGGTAATGGGAACGCAAAGTTCCTTTCGTTCACCTACAGCACATACAAGTCATAGTAGTACAGATGGAGAAACATACATCAATTTGTTTCTCCAAGTCAAAAATCCTGAGCCAATCTTCTGATGGTTTCTTCATCATCTACTTCTTCAATCTTTGACTCTGAGCTTTCCGCTTCTGTCGGGACAACCATTTGCGTGGTGTCCAGTTTGATGGCAGTTGAAACATTTGCCCTTCTTCATGTGTTCCATCTTCTCAGCTTGAGTAAGACAGTTAACTTCCATTGTATTTGGATCGCAGGAAGATGTATATCAGGAACTCCTGTACTTTTGTGACTTCTTCTGGGGTGCATGGTGATTGCAAATGGCCATAAGGCAATGATAAGAGTTGTCAATGTTGATGCATGTTTGAATAACCTTATCAAAGGTTTCAGGGACGTTTCCAGTGTTGAACAATCTAGTAAGGATGCCTTGATTAAGGCCATCCTAAAAGTACTGGATCTTGGTGGAGTCATCCTTGATCTGGGCTTGGGCAGTGAGATGATAGAAGTCAGCTATGTATGTTTGGAGGATCTTTTCATTGATGTCCATGTATGCATAACAGGACAGGAGGAATAACTTGGATTTATCGCGGTCCCCATCAAAGATGGTCGGTTGACCGATCTTGAATTTGTGATCTTTTGTAGACATCCTAGGCAGGTAGTAATGTCACAGGGATGTAAACCTTTCGTGCCTAAATGTGCTGTCTTGCTGTCCATTGGGGCTTTCTTCTGGGATCAGTGGTGGGGCTGAAGACTAGATAGTCAACGGTGTCAAAGGACTTTAATCTTTTGTTATGAACTGGGATAGTTCTTAACACAAAGGCCACACACACTATGCATGCACAGACCAGGATTGCCTAAGGAGACATGGGAAGAGAGATATGAGAAAGTGAATGCATATCCTAAAGGGGAAGGCATCTATAGTACAGACATGTTGAGACGTATGGTTATACAAGGTAAGGATGACATAAGTGGAGATGTGATCTTTTTGACATTTGATAAGAACTCTTGAACCTTCTCAGTAAGCTTGTACTGTTATTTGTTGGCCATTGATGCAGAGATTTGATATAGAAGCACTGCTTAGAATAGAAGATTCCCAATGTGTCAGTACTTAGTTTTAAAGTTTACAATGTAGTACACCATATGGGGATAGAACTGTATAGTTCAATAAGTTTTTTTTTGAGACTGATGCCAAGATACCCACCAACCCATGGATACGCATGGATACCCATATCCATGACCCATGTGAGTATTCAAAACCCATGCCATTGCCTAATTATCATTACACTGCTTTATGTCATGATATAGCTCAAGCAGCTGAAATGTTCCAGCTCAAACTGCAGAAAGAGAAGTTTGCATCCAGACTGATCCATGCAGACAGTAGTTGCATTCAAAGATACAGCCTCAGTGCACATGGAAAGTCAACTATAAGTTGTTCCTATTAAGGCATCAGAGCAACTTATCATAAGAAGAGGTCAATTACATACTAGAGCCAGGTTGAAATAATGTATGCCCTCCTTGAAATTCCAGTCCATCGCACCATAGTCAATTTTAGGAACAGGTGGTCCACAAGCAGCACCTTCCTTGTCATCTTCTGTCCTTTTCCATTTTCCCTTCCTATTGATTTAGGGTAATTTGGGTTCTCAAGGAGATAATGGAAAACAAGCTCTAGGACATTTTGTGTGGCATTGACTGGGTTATGGATAGAGCAATCTGTTTTTGTTCCTTGGATATGTGTTGTCCCATGGTAGATGGACATTGAGTGTCAGAATTGAAAGGTTCACAGTCCAACTTGTTGCTGAATATATGTATTTTTTTTGCTTAGGCCTAGCATTATGCAAATGACTGTAAAATTACTCAATGATAGATATCTCACAGTCCATGTTGTATTTTCTGGTGCAGAATAAAATGTCTAATTTGTGCATGTTCTGAGGCAGAGTATTCTGCATTAATGTTTCTTTTCTTTTCTCTGAACATAATAAATGTTTTGCAAGTGTTGTTCAGGAGGAATATACTACAAACATTATTTATTTATTCTTACAAAACATGGGGCATGTTTCACAAATTCCTCTTACCAAATATACAAATGAATATTTGAGAGTTTCTTTAGTTTTCCTTGGCAAAATATTGACAAAATATATATTATTATTTGTCATATAATTTGTTAGTGTTCTTGAACCAAACATAAGGTGAACAGGATGAAGTAATTAAGATTTTTGATCCACAGAACATTGAAAAAACACAGACAAAAAAATCAACATGATTGTAAATTGTTGTCTGAAGGATGATGATGAAAAATATAGACTTTTCTTGAGGAAAAATGATTGATTTTTAGGTCATGTATTGCATATGGAACATCTTTAATACATTCATTAATTTTTTCCAATGTTTTGACACACAAAATGCAAGAAAATTTCTATCTTCTAATCCAATGTTTTTTAAATGTTTGGTGAAATAAAATGAGAAAATGCCTGCAGTGTCTCTTATCTTCTGGAGGGAATGTACTCATTCCTCAGCAGAGGGGACAGTAGAGTCAGGGATGATATAGGAAATAGCTTGGGGTTTGTAGCCCATCATAAGGAAGAATGGGGATGCATTTTGGGCATTATGTTTCTGATGATTATGAACGAACTCTGCGATGGAAGGTGCTTGACCCATTCTTCTGGGTTATTGTGACAGTAGATCCTGAGATATGTTTCAAGTTCTTGGTTTAGTCATTCAGTTTGGCCATTGGTCTGGGGGTGGTAAGTGGTTGATGGTGTAACAACGTAGTTGAGGAGTCAAGCAAGTTCTTTGGAGAACCAAGATAGGAATTCAGTCCATGATCTGAAATAACTTTGTCATGGAGGCCAAAGCAGTGATAAACATGTTTCAAAAATAGTTTGGCCACCCCTTCCAAGGAGATGGTTTTCTGACAGGGGATGATAATTACCCCCTTCATAAGGCCATGGACTACCACGACCATGATACTGTCAAAGCCATTGCTAACAGAGAGGTTGGTGATCAGATCAACAGACAACTGGGAACAGGGGCATGTTGCAGAGGATGGGATTGGGGACAGGGGAGGCTGGACTGGATGGGTGTCCGCCTTCATTTGCTGACAAAGGGCACAACCCTCAACATATTTACAAATATAGGTCCCCATAGAGGGCCACCAAGCTTCATGCTCTCATGGGAGGAAGACAGACCCCATCTAGGGTGTCTGATGCCATTTTGAAAACTGGATCATCGAGAGAGTCAGAACTACCCAAAATATCAAGTAGATCTGTGTTGATAAGTCAGACAAAAAGGGAATCAGGAAGAAGAACAGTATCTTCATTATTATGACTGCCATTATCATGATCAGGGTGATGGGAGAGGGCATCAGGGACTGCTAGTTTGGCGCTGGCAATGTGATGGAGTTTAATGTTGAAGGTGGATAGGATCAATTGCCAGCAAGCCTGGTGATGAGTGAACTTCTGGGCTGTTTGGAAATACAACAGATGCTTAGGATCAGTGAAAATGAGGATAGGGTGTGGGTTGCCTTCCAAATAATGGTGCCATTCCATGAGCGCCCAAATAACTGCAAGTAATTCCTAATCAAAGATCTGGTAGTTTCATTTGGTGGAGTTCAGAGATTGGGAAAGGTAGGCACAAGGATGGTAGACACTATTTTCATCAGTTTGTAAAAGAACTGCCTGTTATATTCCATACATCCGATCCAAGATCTGATCAGATCTGATCGATCCTGCTTCTATCCGGACTACAGATCCGATCCAGATCACTCATCTGATGCGCTACAGCTTCTTGTGTTCTAAGTCCACTGCATACTTGCTTCTATCCCCTTTCGGTGATCTACCTGTACCGGTGTCCCAGCTGTGTATATTCCTGTCCTGCTTACTGATCCGTTACCTGTGCTTCATATCCGACTCGCGTTTGCTGATCCACTGTGCATTTACTAATAGACTTCTGTTATACTTTGTGCATAGCCCTCCAGTCCCGGATTCACTGATTCTCCGTACTATCTACCTACAGTATATAAACTACATGTAAAACTCTAGAGAACCTTAGTTTGAATATCATCTTAGATTCTGCTCATTCCGTTCATCTGAACCAATCCGTTCCCAACTCTAAGTATCTTCCGAGACTTAGGATTGATTCCTATAGTCTACGTTTCTGACTCTACCTCCGGTAGTCCATATCTTTTAGTTTCTAGTATGGACCTCATCCGCTACTAGCCTTATACCTTGAATTCATCCTTACGCTCCAGATACCCTCTGGACGTACTCCCTCCACCCATACGTTTCGGATATACACCGGACATGCCATATCCGATACCTTCGGACCTTTGGATCCACTATGCAATCACATCCAGACCCTCGGACGAAGGTTACTCCTCTGTAATAAAGGGCAGTACTTGGGAAAGGGGCACAGTGCACGAACTGAGGCCAAAGCCCTTCGGATCTCTTACATATTGAGTACGGTCTTAACAGTATATTTGAACTCACACCTTTCCGAGTACAATCTCCATAACCACCTATATCATGCCTCCACGCAAAACTCAGAACTCCCTCTGAGGAGCCGGACTTGGTCCGATCCAACGAGACCCCACACCCATCGTCCAAACATTTACCAGTTTCTCTAAGCGCCGTGCAAGCATGAGCGACATAGGACAAAGCATCTCAGCTCGTCTTGCCAGACCGGATCCAGTTACACCAACCCCAAACATGGATAATCTAGACCCTGATCCACACCCAACCATCTGTTTCGATGATGAGTTGCACGATGATCCACCAAACAACAGAGATGAGGATCCGGACATTGGGTACCCGGACAATGAAGAAGATGATGACCATCTTAGCCCCCAAGACCGGGTCTTAGCCCAACTATCAGTCGCCATCAACCATCTCACTCGCAGTAGCCATCGTAACAACACCTCAGATGATAGCAAAGTTAAAATCCAGGAACCAGACACCTTCGACAGATCCGAGCCTCGCAAGCTCCGAGCATTCTTTGTCCAGTGTGAGCTCAACTTTCAAAGCAAGCCTAACGTTTTCCATTCTGGACGCACTAAAGTCAATTTCACCCAATCCTATCTCAAGGGAATGGCTCTCGAGTGGTTTGAACTGGATCTCCTTTTGGACGAAAATAGTATATGTCTGGATTGGATGGATGACTACTCCAAGTTCATGCTCGAGCTCCAAACCAACTTCGGACCTCATGATCCATCCGGAGATGCGGAAATGCAGTTAGAGCAACTTCACATGTGTGACGGACAGCGCATCAACAAGTACGTTGTAGAATTCCAACGACTTGCATCCCAAGTATGGAATGGGGAGATGGAGCTCTACAACGACAATTCTATAATGGTCTTCCGGCTTGAATCAAAGACGAGATCAGTCGCATGGGCAAACCCACCACCCTCTCGGAATTCAAAACCCTCGCCCAGACCATCAATGCCTGTTACTGGGAACGTAAGGGGGAAGTCACCCAGGAAAACAGATCAACCCTTTCCAACCCTCCTAGACAGTTGGTATCCGACTGGACGAATGCTAACTTGTCCAGATCCGAAATGACTAGACCCACGAAATCCAATCCTGCAGCATCTCCCACTCCTAAGGTTCCGGACCTCCCCAATGGGATTGGAGCCGATGGGAAGTTAACCACCGAGGAGCGTCAGAGAAGGTTTGACAAAAGACTCTGTATGTTCTGTGGCGGACCCAGTCATACTGCCCAGAACTGCACCAAGTTGACCTCGCGCACAGCTAAAGGTCGTGCTACAATACTTGCCCTGGAAGCGGATCCACAAGCCTCGGATGAGGCAAAAAATTAGTCCATGACCCTCTTGACTCCGTACGGAATGGGGGTCGCATTGACCCAACCCATACAACAGAGCTACGACTCAATGCTGTAACCCTTCCAGATCCAAACTCTTTATGCCCATATGTCTCTCTTCCGTCTTTCTCCAATATATCTGAGTTTCCTGCCCTCATAGATTGTTGCTCTTCTCACTGCTTTATAGACACTAGCTTCGTCCGAAAACATAAAATTCCTACTTATCAGATTCCTCCACTACCACTCCGTTTGTTTGATGGTACCTGCAATAACAATATTTCCGAAGCCATAAACCTGTCCATCCGATTTTCCTCCGGCGTAGTCACCTCTGATACATTCTATGTTACACCCTTGGATTCTTCTTGTTATATCGTCCTCGGATATAGCTGGCTCACCCGACACAATCCGTTGATTGACTGGGTATTGGGCAGCATCGAGTTCCGGACGACTATACAAAAAACATCATCAAACCCATCTGTATCATCACTGCCTCCGGATATTCCATCCACGGCAGAAGTTTCCCATCTGAACCCTCTGCTACCTCTGGAAGTTCCATCCAAGGTAGAAACATCCTCTCCGACACCTCCATTGCCTCTGGGCACCCCATCCATGGAAGAGATTCCTCCTCTGACCACATCCGAACCCTCCGTTGATGCCTCGGTCCCTAACATATCCCTGATAAATGCAGTGGCATTTTGCCATGCCTGCAAGTTAGAAGGATCTACTCAATTCAGCATCTACCTCCGTACATCTGAAACCCACCTCCGATCTGCATCCGTATCATCCAATCCTCCAGACCTCTCCAGGATTCCCTCTGAATACCACAAGTTTGCAGATGTCTTTGACAAGGGCAAAGCAGGGCAGCTTCCCCCTCACCGACCCTATGACCTCAAAATTGAGTTAGAGGAAGGGGCCAGTCCACCTCTTGAAACCATATACTCTCTTTCTCCAGTCGAGCTTGAAGCCCTCTGGAAGTTCCTTGACAAAAACATCTCATCCGGACTCCTCCAATCCTCATCCTCCCCTCATGGAGCCCCTGTCCTGTTTGTCAAAAAGAAGGATTGCTCCCTCCATCTTTGTGTAGACTTCCAAGGCCTTAACAAGATCACCAAGAAAGACTGATATCCATTACCCCTTATTGCTGACCTCCTAGACTCTCCGAGCCATGCCAAAGTCTATACCAAAATCGATCTCCGTTCCGCTTACCATCTCGTCCGGATAGTGGAAGGAGATGAGTGGAAAGCCTCCTTCCATATGCACTATGGCTCCTACGAATGGTTGGTAATGCCAGAGGGTCTTACAAACATGCCAGCGGCTTTCCAACGCTTTGTTAATAGTGTCTTTGCTGATATGCTGGATATATGCATTATTGTGTATCTGGATGATATTCTCATCTATTCCGAAGACCTTATGAGTCATAGGAAACACGTGCGAGAAGTACTACGCCGTCTTCATAAACATTGACTCTATGCCAAACCCGAAAAATGCGAATTCCACTCATCCTCCATTGAATATCTTGGTTACCAGCTATCTCCAGAAGGCTTGACAATGTCATCCGAGAAAATCCAGTCTATCGTTGACTGGCCGGAACCTCAGAAGGTCAAGGACATTCAATCCTTCCTCGGATTCGCTAATTTCTATCGTCGATTCATATTCAATTACTCGGATATTGTAGTTCCCCTCAGTTGGCTTACATGCAAGGGAGTTCCATGGAACTTCTCCAAGGACTGCCAGAAATCATTTGAAACACTCAAGAAGGCCTTCACTTCTGCTCTGGTACTCACCCACTGGATTCCAGATGTTCCTATAGTTGTGGAAACTGATGCCTCTGACTATGCTATTGCTGGAATACTTTCCATTGTATGTCCGGACTCAGAGCTTCATCCAGTTGCCTATTACTCCTGTACACTATCTGCACCAGAGCTCAATTATGACACCCATGACAAGGAACTCCTAGCCACCCATGAGGCTTTCCGGACCTGGCGACATTACCTAGAAGGCTCATCTGAGCCTATAGATGTCGTTACAGACCACAAAAACCTCGAGTATTTCTCCACCACCAAACTCCTCTCTCGCCGTCAGGCTCGCTGGTCAGAATTCCTCCATCAGTTCAATCTCATCATCCATTTCCGTCCCGGAAAACTTGGAGCCAAACCAGATTCCCTGACAAGGTGTTGGGACATCTACCCCAAAGAGGGGGATAAGGACTATACTCAAGTTAATCCTCATAATTTCCGTCCAGTATTCACTTCCGAACAATTAGCTTCGTCCCTATGAGCCACAACCCTAGCACCTCCAGTCCTTAGAGCAGCTGTCCTTATGGATACAGAAAATCTTCAGAAAGACATCCTGACTGCACTTCCCAATGACCCCATCGCCAAAACACATCTTCCGGTACCTTCGGATCCGAGATGGACAGTGAGCAATAGTGGATTCCTTTGCTGTGATAACTGTATCTATGTCCCGGAAGGCAATGACTTACGATTATGCATCCTCCATAACTGTCATGACCACCCCCTATCTGGACACTTTGGACAAAATCGTACCCTTGAGCTTGTCCGACGCGACTACACCTGGCCCAGAATACGCACCTATGTAAAGGATTATGTCAGGTCCTGCACTTCCTGCACCCGAGCCAAAGTTCCGAGACACAAGCCATACAGATTACTCAAGCAACTCCCTGTTCTGGAGAAACCATGGAATTCCATCTCTATGGACTTTATTGAGCAACTTCCGGACTCCTCCAGCTATACAGCTATCCTTGTCATCATAGACCGACTATCCAAGCAAGCCATATTTGTTCCGACTCATGACACCATAACCTCTCCGGATCTTGCCCATCTCTTCCTCCTTCATGTATTCTCCAAGCATGGTGTTCCATCCCATGTGACCTCGGATCGAGGAACTGAGTTCGTATCCCACTTCTTCCGGTCCTTAGGAAAAGCATTAGACATGGTCCTGCACTTCACATCCGGATATCATCCGGAAGGGGACGGACAAACTGAGCATGCCAATCAAACACTGGAACAATACCTTCAGATCTATTGCAACTATCAACAGGACAACTGGTCCGAGCTGTTACCCCTAGCAGAGTTTGCATACAACAATGCTCCAAGTGCTACTACTGGGGTATCACCCTTCTTCGCCAATAAGGGTTACCATCCGAATATTTCCATCCATCTGGAGCATGATCTATCCTCCATCCATGCCCAGGAATATGCCCTGGACCTTAATGAACTTCACCAGTTCCTCCAAGAAGAAATGTCCAAAGCACAGAAACACTATCAAGGACCTGCAGACGCTAAAAGACAACCTGCTCCGGACTTCTGGGTTGGAGAACAAGTCTTCATTAAAGCCAAGTACTTCCGTTCCACTCGCCCATCAAAGAAGCTTTCGGAAAAGAATTTAGGACCATTTGAAATTATATCTCGTCCGGGCACACATTCCTTTGCCCTCCAACTTCCGGATTCCATGCGTTCTGTACATCCTGTATTCCATGTCTCCCAACTAGAGCCAGCAATTCCAAACACCATCCCCAATTGCATTCAACCTCCTCCTCCTCCAGTCCAGGTTGACGGAGAACCAGAATACAAGATATCCGAGATCCTGGACTCTAGACTTGATCGTCATAGACACCATTGTCAACTTCTGTACCTCGTCCAATGGTCCAGATACGAAGGGACGGACAAAGAGACTTCATGGTTACTTGCTACTGAGCTTGGAAATGCATCCAAACTCATATCCGACTTCCACTCTGCATATGCAGACAAACCTGGTCCTATTCAACTCTGAAGTACGTGGATGATAGACGAAATACAAGTACAAGTATCGGAAAAGGCCACAGGACTAGAAAAATCTACATTTCCATAGACTCATCCGCCCCTCCGGATCCATCCTCCTCACTTCCGGAACCCTTATTCATCTCCTCATCTTCCTCCTCCACATCCGAAGTCATCCGAACCTCATCCGATGGGATCCGAAGCCCCAACCAAAGCTCCCCAAACAGCAAGGCCTGAAACTCCCTCTGTTGTTGGAGGAACACCTCCAGTCCAGCGCCCATCCGGTCCATTGCAGTCCTACTTCCTTCCACTGCCAGGATGCTGCGCTCTAGGAGAGAATTGGTCCGAGCCAACTCGGCCAGGACGTTGTTAACGGCCATCAACAAGGATTGTCCGTCATCCTCCACAACTTCTGAAGAATCCGGACTTGGACTCCTCTGATGTCTCTTACCCTTGCCCCTCAGAGATGGGGATCCGACAACGCGCTGTCTCTTCTTGCTTTTGGCCCTCAGAACCTTGACAGATCCAGGCCTTCCAGGACAAGTGCCCTTGTCCCTATGACACAGATCACAAGACTTGATCTATCCAAGAGTCCATTAGCTCGGATCCGAAATGGCTCTATAGACTACCAGGGCATTCCTATCCATGTCTGTCCACAGACAGATCCGACCCTTCCCAGCGCAACACACACAGGATCCGTCATTGTCCAAAGACAAAGCACAAGACTTCAGGAAGTTAGGAAGGGAAACAGAACAAACATCCGAAACTCACTGTCTCTGCCACTATTTCCTTCCGCCTTTTTTCCTCTGCTGCTGCCCTCTGCTTCTCAGCCTCCTCTATCTTCTGCAGATCCTCCTGATGCTTCCGTTCCTCCTCCTCCTTGTGTTTCCGTTCCTTGTCAGCTTTGGCAGCTGCCAATTTCTTCTCCAAGTCCGCTACAAGGTCTGCAGCAGAGTCAAGGATATGGGATCCTTCTCCAGACATGATAAAAGCAGTTGTTCTTTGAGATATAGAAAAGTGGGGGTTAGGAATCACTCCAGACGTCTGACATCTGTATATCTGTCAGATTACAGACTCAGCACGTCAACCATCAAACTTCTCCATCATCTCGCATTAATTTCATCCGATCCGGATCGACACTTCTTATGCCTCAGGGGTTCAGCCCTAAAGAGGGGATACTGTCATATTCCATACATCTGATCCAAGATCAGATCAGATCAGATCAGATCAGATCGATCCTGCTTCTATCCGGACCACAGATCCGATCCGGATCACTCATCCGATGCGCTACAGCTTCTTGTGTTCTAAGTCCATGTCATATACTGGATTCTACACTTGACTTGCACTATAACATCCTGCTCATATCCACATCCATCCAATCCCCACTTGATCCAGTTCACATATCTGATCCGATACACTCATCCAATCCAGATCCGATCCGAGACACTTGTCCGATCCATATCCAATCCAGATCCAATCCGAGATACTCGTCCGATCCAGATCTGATCTGGGACACTTGTCCGATCCATATCCGATCCATATTTGATCCATGTCCATATCTGATCCATGTTCATATCCGAAGCCATTCCTGTGCACCTGCGCATTACCCCTTTTAGGATATACCTGTGCTGCTGGCTCTCGGTCATCCCTGCCTTCGCCTCTTGGTCATCTCTGCCTCTGGCTATCGGTTATCTCTGCCTCTGTCTCAATAAGTTGTTCCGTACAAGTTTCATCTCTGAGTTCATAGCCTGATGTTTTGCTGTACTTACTGACATAGCCTTGGACTATGCTTACTTACCTTCCGGCATGCTACCTACAGTATATAAACTTGTAGTACTACTCCTGCAGACCTCAGTCTGATCATTGCTTGTATCCTTACTTATCCTGCTGTCTATATAACTCTGTTTCTGTTCTCACTTGGGCTCCAGCCCTTGTAAGTCTCCGGCTCTGGACTATGGGAGTACTCCCTAGTCTGGAGCCTTGACTCTCTGTCCTATAATCACTTTCAGACTTTGTCCGATTGTAGTCCATCTTCCGTTCCACCTTCAACTCTATCTGCAGTAGTCTTCCTCTGTTAGCTTCTACTTTGGACCCTGTCTGAAGTAGTCTATACTCTCTCTACCTCACATCTGGGCCTACTCGTCCATGGTAGTTATACCACTTCATCCATCCGTACACCTATCCATCTATCCGTCCATCTGTCCATCTGTCCATCTGTCCATCTGTCCATCTGTCCATCCGCCCATCCATCTATCTGTCCATCTGTCCATCTATCTATCTGTCCGTCTACCCATCCGTCCATCCATCCATCTGTCCGTCTGTCTATTCATCCGTCCATCTGTCCATCCATCAGTTATCCATCCAACACTCTGCTATTCTCTAAGTATCTTCCGAGACTTAGGATTGATTCCTATAGTCTATGTTTCTGACTCTACCTCCGGTAGTCCATATCTGTTAGTTTCTAGTATGGACCTCATCCACTACTAGCCTTATACCTTGAATTCATCCTTACGCTCCAGATACCCTCTGGACGTACTCCTTCCACCCATATGTTTCAGATATACACCGGACGTGCCATATCTGATACCTTTGGACCTTTGGATCCGCTATGCAAGCACATCCAGACCCTCAGACGAAGGTTACTCCTCTGTAATAAAGGGTAGTACTCGGGAAAGGGGCACAGTGCACGAACTGAGGCCAAAGCCCTTCGGATCTCTTACATATTGAGTATGGTCTTAACACTGCCCCTGTAGCCATGAGGGATGTGTCAGTGGTAACCACAAATTGCTGAGTTGGATCAGGGTTACAAAGTACTGGTTGCTTGGTAAACTTCTCTTTCAGGGTTTTGAAGGTATGTTGACATTTGGGCGTCCATGTGAAGGAAGTGTTCTTCTTTGTGAGATCAATAAGAGGTCAAGCAATATTGGAGTAGTGGGAGATAAAGGTGCAGTAGAAGTTGCAGAACCCTAAAAATGATCAGACATCTTTGACCATGTGTGGGATTGGCCATTCAGTGATTCCCTTGGTCTTGGCTGTGTCCATGGCAACTTCTCCTGGTCATATAATCATACTCAAGTATTCAACTTCTTTTGCATCAAACATGCATTTTTCTGGTTTCAGGAACAGCTGTTCCTTTCATATATGATTAAGGACCTGTCTGGTACATTCTTGATGCTCTTCAAGTGTTTTGGAGAAAATGAGGATATTGTCCATGTAAATGACCATCCACCCTTCATTGATTTCCTGCTGGAAGGTTTGGTTCATGTAAGCTTGGAACATTTGTGGGGGAGTTACACAGTCCAAAGAACATGACATTTGGTTCATAAAGACCAAATTTGGTGGTGAAGGCAGCTTTCCAGCAGTCTTCAGGGTGGATTCAAATATTGTTGTATCCTGATCGAATATCCATCTTGGTGAAGAACCAAGCATTGTGTAACCGGGTGACAAGGGATACCAGAAGAGGAAGAGGGTAGGCATTTTTAATTGTCCAATCATTGATGTAGCAATAATCTTGGCAAGGATGGAGCTCTCCACTCTTCTTTCCTATGAAGAAGAAGCCACTAGCCTGGGGTGATTTAGATTTGGAGATGAATCCCTTGGCTACATTTTCATTGATAAAGTTCTTGACAGCTTCTCTTTCCTTTTCCGATAGCAGGTATACCTTTGATATTCTGGGGATAAAACTGGGTTTCATTTTGATACGATGATCAATGCTGGGGCATTCTGGTGGAAGTTTGTTTAAGCCTTCTTTTGCAAAGATGTCTTGGAAGTCATGAAGGTATGAGGGAATGAGTTCTTCAAATGTCTTCTTTCATTTCTCCTTCTCTTCCATGGCAAATTCTTGTGCTTTATTACTGAATTTAGAGGGTGTTTGGTAAAGGCCAGAGGGGAAAGCGGAATCTGCAAGTAATTAGGAAGTTGCTCCAGACAGGAAGTGCCATCTCTGGTTAATGGAGTATCCATGGAAACTTCTTCTATGATTTGCATCTGTAGGCTGTCAATATTGTATTCAACAAGGAACTCCCCCTCGTTCAAGTCATAAGTTGCCATTTTTTTGACTTCTGGTTTGGTCCATACATCTTGCATTGTATCAAAGAAGGGTTCTTCTTCATCTTAGGTGGGGAGCAATGCAGGCATGATTTCTTCTGCCACTGCTTTCGATTCATCTTTCAGGAAAGGTTCCCCTTTAAGGAATTCTTCTTTGGTGGCCCTTCCCTCAGTGAGGTCTAGCCATATCTTCTTTTTGGTTCAAGCAGAAAATGGCTCTTCAGCCATCCTGACATGTTCATGCTGCTTACTTGGTGATCTCTGCTCCTTTGGGGTTGACAGTGGTCAATGAGGGGATTCTTGTTCACTTCATCTTTTCTCTACACAAGGGATAGGTGAGATGGGTCATTGTGGTAGAGTTTTATCAGGAAGAGTAGGATGAGTAATCATTGGTGATGGGAGTTTATTGGAAGGAGCAGGGGGCAGCAGTGCTGGAGGTGATTTGGGAGTGGGTACAGATTCAATGGGTAAAGGGGCTATTCCAGTTCCCATACTTCAAGGGTAGGGACTGTCTTTGGGAAGTTTCGAGTTCTTCCATTTCAGAGTTACATGATTGAAGAGAAGGGGAAGCTTTGCCTTCTTTCTATTGGTATTCACATCGATTTCGATAAGATCTGACTTCTTTGTTTGAGACAGGATCAGGGTTTCAGTGGTCCAGTCAATGACTGGGTTCATGGCATGCAGCCAGGGAATACCAAGGAGGATTTGATCGTGTCTTCCAAGCTTGGTAATGTTGAACTTCCCATACATGGTTCATTCATCAATTTTCACAACTAAAAGTCAATAGTGCATAATCGGGCCTCCTTTTACATAGGAGCCATCAGTGGTAGTGACTTTGAATGGTCTACAAAGTCTCCTTTGACTGATTTTGTGAAGCTTCACAAATTCTTCTGAGATGAAAGTTCTGGCTGCTCTGGAATCAATGATGGTGGTGGTTTTGATGGATTCATGATGAGTGCAAGATATGAGGGTAATGGGGACATGAAGTTCTTTTTGTTCACCTACAGCACGTACAAGTCGTAGTAGTACAGAAGGAGAAACATACATCAATTTGTTTCTCTATATCAAAAATCCTGGGCGAACTGCCTGACAGTTTCTTCATCATCATCACTTTCTTCTTTCTCAATCTTTGACCCAGAACTTGAGCTTTCCACTTCTGTCTGGCATACAGGAGTGTTGTTACCCCTTCTCTTGGGACAACCATTTGCGCAGTGTCCAGTCTGATGGCAGTTGAAACACTTGCCCTTCTTCATATGTTCCATCTTCTTGGCTTGAGTGAGACAATTGACTTCCAATGCATTTGGATTGTGGAAAGAAGTGTATTGGGAACTCCCATACTTCTGTGACTTCTTCTGGGGTGCATGGCGATTGTGAATTGCCATGAGGTGATAATAAGAGTTGTCAATGTTGACACAGGTTTCAATAACCTTATCAAAGGTTTCAGGGATGTTTCTGATGTTGAATAATCTAGTAAGGATGCCTTGGTTAAGGCCATCCTGGAAGTACTGGATCTTGGTGGAATCATCCTTGATCTGAGCTTGGGCAGTGAGGTGGTAGAAGTTGGCTATGTATATTTGTGTTAAGACCATACTCAAAAGGTAAGAGATCCAAAGGGCTTTGGCCTCAGTTCATACACTGTGCCCCTTTCCTGAGTAATGCCCCTTATTTCAGAGGAGTCGTCCAAAGATCTGGAAGTGTTTGCATAACAGATCTGAAGGTATCAGATATGATGCATCCAAAAGGTATCCAGAATGTACAGATGGATTCAAAGTATAAGGCTAGTATCAGACAAGGTCCGAACTAGAAACTAATGGATATGGACTACTGAAGGTAGAGTTGGAAGTGTAGACCTTAGGAATCAATCCTACGTCTTGGAAGATACTAGAGCTAGAAGTAACTCAAGTTCAGAGGAACTGAATGAGCAGAATCTAAGATGATATTTGAACTAAGGTTCTGTAGAGTTGTACATGCAGATTATATACTGTAGGTAGCCAGCACAGATAATTAATGAGTCCAGGACCAGGGGCTATGTACAAAGTATAACGGAAGTCTATTAGTAAATGCACAGCAGATCAGTAACGCAAGTTGGATATGAAGCACAGGTAATGGATCAGTAAGCGGGACAGGAATATACATAGCTGGAATACTGGTACAGGTAGATTACTGAAGGGGGATAGAAGCAGGTATGCACAGTGGACTTAGAACATGAGAAGCTGGGGGTTTCAGATGGGTGGTCCAGACTGGATATATGGTTTGGACAGTAGCAGGATTGATCAGATCAGATCTAAGATCAGATGTATGGGATATGACAGTATCCCCCCTTTAGGGCCAAACCTCTGAGGCACAAGAAGTGTCAATCTGGATCAGATGAAATTAATGCAAGATGATGGAGAAGCTTGATGGTTGATGTGCTGAGTCTGTAATCCAACAGATATACAGACTGGTGAGTCTATACAGTCATTTCAGATCCAAGCTAATGGACTTTCGGATAGATCAAGTCTTGCAATCCATGCTGAAGGGTCAAGGTCACTTGTCCTGGAAAGCCTGGATCCGTCAAGGTTCTGAAGGGCAAGAAGAGGCAGTGTGCTGCCAGATCCCCATCTCCAAAGGGTAAAGGTAAGAGGCATCAGAAGAGTCTGAGTCTGGAACCTTCAGAAGTCATGGAGGACGATGGACAGCCTTTGGTGATGGCTGCCAACAACATCATGGCTGAGTTGGCTCGAACCAATTCTCTCCTGCAATGGAGCATCCTGGCAGCTGAAGGCAGCAGGGCTGCAATGGATCAGATGTGCTCTGGACTGGAGCTGTTCCTCCAACAACAAAGGGAATTTCAGGCCTTGCTCTTTGGGGAGCCTCGGATGGGGCTTCAGATGACATCAGACAAGGTTCGGAAGTCTTCAGATGTGGAAGAGGAAGATGAAGAAATGAATAAGGATTCCAGAAGTGAGGAGGACGGATCTGGAGAGGCAGAGGAGTCTATGGAAATGTAGTCTTTCTCTGTCTTGTGGCCTTTTCTGATACTTGTACTTGTATTTCATATGTCCTTCATGTACTTCAGAGTTGAATAGGACCAGGTTTGTCCAGATATGCAGAGTGGAAGTCAGATATGAGTTTGGATGTGTTTCTGAGTTCTGTAGCAAGTAACCATGAAGTCTCCTTGTCTGTTCCTTCATATCTGGACCATTGGATGAGGTACAGAAGCTGACATTGGCATCTATGATGGTCAAGTCTAGAGTCCAGGATTTTGGATATCTCATACTCTGGTTCTCTGTCAACCTCGACTGGAGGAGGAGGTTGGATGCAGTTGGGGATGGTGTTCGGAACTGCTGGCTCTAGTCAGGAGACATGGAATATGGGATGCATGGAACACATAGAATCCGGAAGTCGGATGGTGAAGGAATGTGTGCCCAGATGGGATATGATTTCAAATGAACCTAAATTCTTTTCTGAAAGTTTCTTCGATGGATGAGTGGAAAAGAAGTACTTGGCTTTAACAAAGACTTGTTCTCCAATCCGGAGGTCCAGAGCAGGTTGTCTCTTGGCATCTGCAGGTCCTTGATAGCATTTCTGTGCTTCAGACATCTCTTCTCAGAGGAGTTGGTGAAGTTTGTTAAGATCTAGGGCATATTCCTGGGCACAGATGGAGGATAGGTCGCGTTCCGGATGAATGGAAATGTTTGGATGATAGCCCTTATTAGCGAAGAAGGGTGATACTCTGGTAGTAGCACTCAGAGTGTTATTGTATGCAAACTCTGCTAGGGGTAGTAGTTTGGACCAGTTGTCCTGCTGATAGTTGCAATAGATCTGGAGGTACTGTTCCAGCATTTGGTTGGCATGTTCAGTCTGTCTGTCCCCTTCCAGATGATATCTGGATGTGAAGTGTAGAACAATGGTTTTGAATTCCGAGAGAGTGGTGGGTTTGCCCATATGATTAATCTCATCCTTGATATGGGCTGGAAGGCCATTGTAGAACTGGTGTCATAGGGCTCCATCACCCCATTCTTGTACTTGGGAAGTGAGATGCTGGAATTCCACAATGTACTTATTGATGCGCTGTCCATCATGCATGTGGAGTTGTTCTAATTGCATTTCCACATCTCCAGAGGGATCATGAGGGCTGAAGTTGGTTTGGAGCTCAAGCATAAACTCGGAGTAATCATCCATTCAATCCAGACAGATACTATTCTTGTCTGAAAGGAGATCCGGTTCAAACCACTCAAGAGCCATTCCTTTGAGATAGGATTGGGCGAAGTTGACTTTAGCACGTCCAGAACAGAAAGTGTTAAGTTTGCTTTGAAAGTTGAGCTCACACTGGACAAAAAATGCTCAGAGCTTGTGAGGCTTGGATCTGTCGAAGGTATCTGGTTCCCAGATTTTGACTTTGCTATCATCTGAGGTGTTGTTATGATGGCTACTGCGAGCGAGGTGATTAATGGCTACAGATAGTTGAGCTAAGACCCAGTCTTGGGGGTTCAGATGGTCATCATCTTCTTCATCATCTGGGTACCCAATGTCTGGATCATCACCTTCATTATCTGGTGGATTATCATGCAACTCATCATTGAAACAAATGGTCGTGTGTGGATTAGAGTCTGGGTCATCCATATTCTGGGTTGGTGTAACTGGATCTGGTCTGGCCAGACAAGTGGAGATGCTTTGACCTATGTTGCTCATGCTTGCATGGCGCTGAGAGAAACTGGTGAATGTTTGGACAATGGGTGTGGGGTCTCGTTGGATCAGACCAAGTCCAGCTCCTCAGAGGGTGTTCTGAGTTTTGCATGGAGGCATGATACAGGTAGTTTCGGAAATTGTACTTGGAAAGGTGTGAGTTTGAATATACTGTTAAGACCATACTCAAAAGGTAAGAGATCCAAAGGGCTTTGGCCTCAGTTCATACACTGTGCCCCTTTCCTGAGAAATGCCCCTTATTTCAGAGGAGTGATATATGTCCAAAGATCTGGAAGTGTTCACATAACAGATCCAAAGGTCCAAAGGTATCAGATATGATGCATCCAAAAGGTATCCAGAATGTACAGATGGAAATGATACGTCCAAAGGGTATCTGGAATGTACAGATGGATTCAAGGTATAAGGCTAGTATCAGACAAGGTCCGAACTAGAAACTAATGGATATGGACTACTGAAGGTAGAGTTGGAAGTGTAGACCTTAGGAATCAATCCTACGTCTTGGAAGATACTAGAGCTAGAAGTAACTCAAGTTCAGAGGAACTGAATGAGCAGAATCTAAGATGATATTTGAACTAAGGTTCTGTAGAGTTGTACATGCAGATTATATACTGTAGGTAGCCAGCACAGATAATTAATGAGTCCAGGACCAGGGGCTATGTACAAAGTATAACGGAAGTCTATTAGTAAATGCACAGCAGATCAGTAACGCAAGTTGGATATGAAGCACAGGTAATGGATCAGTAAGCGGGACAGGAATATACATAGCTGGAATACTGGTACAGGTAGATTACTGAAGGGGGATAGAAGCAGGTATGCACAGTGGACTTAGAACATGAGAAGCTGGGGGTTTCAGATGGGTGGTCCAGATTGGATATATGGTCCAGACAGAAGCAGAATTGATCAGATCAGATCTAAGATCAGATGTATGGGATATGACAGTTTGGAGGTCTTTGCTACCTTGCTTCAAGTCATGAAGCTTGGTAATCGCATATCTGGTAGGGTCAAGGGGTGCGAATGCCTTATTGAAACTCTTGATGAAATCATCCAACTTTCTGTAGTCATGGGTGGTCTTCACGTGTACAGTAGTTAGGAAGTCTTCTTTCCATAAACAGGCATTTCCCTTTTCCATAAAGGAGCAGATTGTCATATACCAGATTCTACACTCCACTTCCACTATAACATCCTGCTCAAATCCACATCCATCCAATCCCCACTCAATCCAGTTCACATATCTGATCTGATACACTCGTCCGATCCATATCCAATTCATATCCAATCCATGTCCATATCATGCAGATGGAGGCCTGATGTTCAATACTCAATGACATTGCCATGATTCTGTTGAGTTATCCACAAATCTCAGACACATTCTGCAAAGTACAATCTAACTCAATTGTACAGGGAACCCGATTACAAATGCATGGCATTTTGTACCATAAAATACTTCCTTATATATGTCTGCCAGCAGTAAAACTATGCTGCCAATCCCTGCCAATATTGCACCATCATTCCCAAAGAATCACAAAAAGTGTCAAGCTCGTACCTCGACCCCTGATATCCAACAGATTCAACTACTGGAGTTTAGCGACACTTATCTTTGGAAAGGTGCTGTTTACCTTCTCCAGTGGTAACTCACTCAAACCAACACAACTTCTTTCACTCATACTGACATACAATATCTTGCTGCATGTTTTTGAGCAACTCGCTTAAGCTCACATCAATGATATCTCTGTCATGCTGTTAGGTCCATGGTGTGAAACACAATGTTCAAATCAAGGAATGTCTTGATGTGCACCATTAAGTTATTGCATGGGAAATCCTATTTATTGTGCATGCAGGAACTTGCACAAAGCAAAAGAGATGTGAGGAGGACTGGAAGGAGCTGTGGTGGAACAGAATGGATATCAGATTTCTGTTGACTGGACAAAATCTTCAACCTTACAAGGAGGCTGTCAAACACTTCGAGAAACTCAATATCAGAGAGGTCAACCTAGACTACTGGAGGACCATGCTATGTATTGTAAAGTAGCTAGTAGCTGATGTATCATGCACTTGACATTGTGTATTGCACACTTGATGCTGTATCATGCATTAGGGTGTTGTGTATCATGCACTTTATTAAAGTGGCAGTTGGAGTGTCATAAGGGCTGCTCAATTCATTCAGTTCACATTTAATTGGGAACTGAGTTTGCCAGTTTGCTGCTAAGCATCACCAAACTTTGTCCTAAACAGGACTTGTACCTCAACCTTACAGTGTGCAGCACCAGCACTTCAAGTGTAGGTGTAGTGAATTATCTACAACCAGTCTCAAAGCACATCCTGAACCTAAGTGAGACTCCCAAACCTCTTCATTACTAACTCTCAGCTGACCCAATCCTCATCTAAACCTTGTTAGGTAGGAATATATAATCATAATTCCATTTCTGAGTGAGAGATGGCTATATTATATGATATTCACAGACATACTAATATTGAATGTGATGTACTCTGTGGAAAGGGTTAGTAAAGGTTCAGGAAATGTCAAGGGTCATGCTTGACATGGGTTAGGATGTGAATGATGAGGTTTAGTGAGGTTTAGTGAGGTTTGGTATGTGCTTTAAGACTGCTTGTAGATAATTCACTACACCAAGTGTTGGCGCTGCGCGCCGTAAGATTTGAGTACAAGTCCTGTTTAGGACAAAGTTTGGCGACGCTTAGCAGCGAACTGGCGAACTCGGCTCCCAGGTGAACACGAACTTTTAAAATTGAGCAGCCCTATACTTTCCACTCCAAGGTCATCATAGGATTATATGTATATTGCGGATATACATGATTGTCCAGCCTCAAATTGGTTCTAGTCCCAGTAGTCCCCGACAGGCACCTTCTATATCCGCAATCTAAACATGTGTGCCTCTTTAGTTCGTCCAAAATGGATGAAATATCAGGACGAACCTCCTTTGGTGCACTAACACTGAGAACCACGGGATGTTTCTCGCCAACAAGGACCTCGTCCTGTAAGTTATGTCAGTTAAACTGCGGAAGATACAGATATCCTAGCCAACCTCTATCCGGATGCCAATGTTATGGAAGTGCTTTGGAAACTGAGCGGTAGGTGGGACATATATCCCTAAATGTCAATCAAGATCATTGGTCATTACTAATAGAATGCACAAAACACGTACCTGGCTCTACAGTAATTACCATCCCGGCTTTCAATCTTGCATGAATGATGAACTCTGAATCTAAGACAAAATTACGAGAACTACGTACAGTTCTCCTCTGTCTGAATACGATGATTCATGCAAATCTATAAAATCCCTCTATCAGGACCGCAGAAAGTAAGAAGAGAAACCCACATACCAATCCCAATTGGATGACTGAGGAAATGAGGGTAGAGTACCCTCTCTAAATCTCCTGTATGGAGAGTAAACCCTATCTGTTTCAGCTCCTGCCTGAGGAGGTCACAAGATTTTCGATGCAAGTCATGAAGACTTAATCCCTCTGCCTCCGTGCATAACCCAACAAGAGCCTTCTGTGCAGACAGTACTGCGCTATATAGCTCCTTTTGCGGAGGTGTAAAGGAACCATTGGCTGGATACGTGCGAGCTTAACCGGACGTGGGCAACATAACATGGAAGCAGAATTAATAACACTCACTGATGTCAGACGCGTAACCGCTTAAAAGTGTTAGTGTGCCAGAAGGAACCCAATAAAATGACCTACTTATATTCACATCCAGCATCCATTAAAATCAGCTCGCCATCTCGTACAACTTGATTGTTCGATGTATAGTGTATGATGAGTGCATTCGGCCTACACTTTATATTCAAGATCTCGATATCGTGCGCTAGAAGCTGATGACTCACCCAGATGCAACAACAGGGACATATGCAAGGCGCTGTGAGCCCGATAGACTACACAAGTATTCAAAATGAGCCGCTAGTGCACTTTCTGAGATGCCGGGTCGCGTAAACCGCATTGTCTTGAAGATGAAAAATTAGCCCGTCAAGATAATAAGTGATAGTTTAGGAAACCAAAGACCTTTGCATGGGAGCGACCGCTAATGTCAGCGGCCATTCTCATGACCTGTTGCTCGCAGACACTCTTGAATGCTCTTAATTGGGCAATGAGGGGAGCAAGGGGTTTCCGCCGGGAGCTTGACAACGACTCCACAACAGTCTCGTACTCTGACCGAGGATTGACAGGAGGCGAAAGGTACCGAAGTAATGACTTGGTGGAGCGTGCATTTTTGCGCGGAGACTGGGGCAGGTCAATATAAACATTAGAGTAGAGGCTAATCATGGATCGTAGCTGGGCAGGAAAAGCCTTGATTGTTAGCGCATCGTCCGCTCTAAAGACATTCAGAGCATCGTCAAAGCCTGTCCTGAAAAAGATATTGTCTCATGACATCGTTCTAGTTTCGGAATTTACCTTGGACCATCCCATTTCTCTTTCGCAGAGTCCTTCCCGTTCGAGAACAGTGTCATTCTGTATCCTCGAGAAGACGCATTCTTCTCTGGTAGGACGTAAGTCCAAGCCTAACGAAAAACGTCAAACCCCGTACCTAGGACAACGGCAGAATCGGGCTCTTCGAAACCGGTGAGATACCAGAAGTCAGATCCTTGGCGGTATTTGTAACTTGAAACCATAATGTTAGCAGACAAGCAATCAGCGCAGACTCGGCGAAGTCCTACAATATATCTTGAAGAAATTTTTTTAAGGTACTGAAGAAGGATGGTGGAAAATTCACATACTTCCGCTCATGTATTTAACAGGTGCAGCAATTAGAACTACCACACTATTGCTAGGTAGGCTATCCATGAGTTCTTTCCGACGCCGCTCGTACTCTTCGGACGGAATTCCAGGTGTGAGTTCATTGGGCCTAACTGTCTTGGCTTTGAAAACGATGTAGGAAGTGAACCAGAAGGCTTAAGCTCACGTAGGTGGGGATGCGACTGAAAGAGCGGTTGACCGTAATGTGAAGGCTTGTGCTCGTAATTTGGTACTGCTTCAGTAGCATATGTTCTCAAGGATGAACAGATTTGTGACGAGGGACATCTGGCAACGACTGCACGGAGAGCCGGCAGCAACGAGCGGAAGCTAGAGCACATGAAGGAAGCTCAGTACCGTGCCAGGTAAGCAAATCGAGCAAATTATGCCATTTTAGTCATGCCGAGTCCAATTTTGGATCTTGTGACATGTGTGTGTTCACAAAATCACAGGCTTTCTTTCCTAGGTAATCTGGAACTGACTTTATTATTATTCGCCTGAGCAGCTGAGGCATGGACTTGTCCTGCCCACAGATACCCTTCGTTTTCACCAATGATTGACTTTGACTGGCAGAGGTTTGGTAGGCAAAGTCTTGACCTCACTTCAGCGGTGACCTCCCTTGCTTTCACCGCTGTCAAGGGTACAACACGACTGGGGGTAAGCCGAATAATGCCAAGATTCTGATGCAGAGCTCAGGTTGCTCCATAGTTCTCGGTTACTCGAGATGCAGCGTCCAGTGTCGTAGGTGTGGTTGCTTCTGCCCTCGATTACGCAGTATTCGGTGGGAGCGAGGTTGCTGCGCCGGTCCTAGAAGGCGCGGTCGCTAGCGCTATCACCTTTGCTGAGAGACTTACTCTTACTCCGATCTATGTCGGGGAGTATATTTCATCAACTTCCCTACGAGCGGCTTATAGCTCCATCGATATGCTCTCTATCATCTTCCCCGGCAGCAGCGAAGCCTCCTTCTCTTTGGCATCGTTTATCGACCTGGTAAAGCGTGAGTGGGATCATCCTGGCTCGCACGAACATATTCCAGGGAGAAGGTACGGAATAACAGAGGTCGCTAGAGCTTTGGTTGCATGGGTGGCTCTGCAAGGCATCACCCACGAGTGGCAAGAACAGAGTTGGTTCCCATACCTTCGGGAGATTCAGTTTCATGACCTGTCTACCGCCCCTCATCTCAAACACACACCTTTACGAGTCCGAGTAACATCTGACGTTATATTCCCGGGGCATCGAGGACAACTAATATCTGCGGACATTGGAGAAGCATCAGCACAGTCTCATACCCGTTCCAGGTCCTCGAGTGTCCTGTCGAGATTGTCAATATCGTCCATATCTTCTTTTAGATGGAATCAACCACGCATAGATGTACCGCAAAAGTCTATAGCTGAGCTAAAGACTAACTTGCGACGATTTTCCAAGATGGTTCTTGCAGGCTATGGTGGCGCAAGTCTACTCTTTTTCGGAGTTCCTCTGCTACTGACGTCGCCGTCCCGCAATTTAAACCCACCATCTCCAAGTAATGAAAAAGATGCAGAAGAGGCGCAGCTCCAGGATGCTGTGAATGCGGCGGAAGATGAGTTGAAAAGAAATCCATCGTCCAGCAGAGTATCTTCTGACAATCTGGAGTACTCTTGGTGGGACATATTGATGGGCAAGCATGACAAGGAAATTTTTGAAAGGTCGGTGCATGAGGAGGCAGTAGAACAGCCAAATATACAGGCAAGGGCTCGCGCGACTGCTGTTGTTGGGATAGAGCGCCAGATGCCTAGGTTCTGGGTTTTGACGGATCACGATAGACACCAGATCGTGCTTGTTTTGCGAGGTGGCTTTATTTGGATACAGGCCATTCGTCCTAGGCTGACCATGGCTTCACAGGCACGATGTCGCTCAACGAACTTGCTGTTGATCTGACATGCGATCCGGTGGAATTCGACCCTGTGTCGAGCACTTCTCAGGAAGACACTGGAGACAATGTATCATTCCATGGGTCAAGTAAAAGGATCCCTCGGAGGCGTTTGTCTATTCTCTCGGCGACTTCCCATGAGAAACAGTCCAAATACCAAGTTCACGGAGGGATGCTTCGTATGGCCCGTGTGATGGGCGAGATTGGCAAACCAGTTCATGTGGCTGTCATGGATGCATTGACCCGCAATCCTGGATATGGTAATTGAGATTGCTATACCGACATTCGTTACAACTAATTACAAATCAGAACTCATACTTTGCGGGCATAGTCTGGGAGCAGGTGTTGCGGTCCTCTTGGCTATGGTGAAAGTGACGAAGTTGTGATTGCTGTACATTGACATGTTCCATTTAGATGTGGGCAGATCCTGCAACTTGCTTGACAGTGCCTTCAAGCGGCCTGCCAACGGACCACAACGTATCCGTATATTGCATAGGACCTCCGTACGTTATGTATCTTATCCGACTAGGATATATTTTTTGAAACCCACTAGTTGTCTGACGGATGCTAGGCTTAGCCGATTGGCATCGAAAATGGTCACATCGTTTGTATGCTCCGATGATATTGTGTCTCGACTGTCACTCGGTTCTGTCCGTGACATTCGTAATGCAGCCCTCTGGCTGTGTGATGCAAATGAACGGAATGGCGGTACAGAAGGATATTCGGTCATTACCAATAGAATCAGGCGATGGAAAGCTGGAGATGGCTCATCGGATGACCTTCATTGGGTATGTTCTATGCATTACAACGTAATAATTTTGGTCAGATTGACATGTGACGTAGTTTCTGTCGATGCGAAAAACTCTCGAGGCAAATATGCAAATGGCTGACCTATTCCCACCTGGTCGCGTCTTATGGGCTGTCAGAGACTGTGACCTGCACCCCTCGCATCAGTCCCAACAGCCTAATACGTATCCCGATAAAACATTGAGGCTATTCGAGGTATTGGACGTCGAGAAGGTATTTTCTCAAATAGTTTTCTCAAGAAATATGCTTAGGTGTGTCTTGATCCGTAATGCTAAATGGCATGTTGACGCCCTTTTCTAGGTCACACATGCCTCATCGATATGACCAGGTCCTTCACGAGCTGCTTTGATATCAAGGGCAGACTAAATATTACTGGTTACCTATTTACCCAATACCCTGCATTATAAATTTTAGTCGACTACAGTGACTGTTATTCTAGATGTATCCATGTACAATATTAGCCAGCATGTACTCAAGGTTATGGATTAATACCTTCTTTTATAATTCTGCCGAGGGCCACCATATTGTTCTGATTCGATATATGTTTGATTGCTGGATGTCGTCCCGCGTTATCATATAGAGCCTGTCGACAGAGTTGCTTGAGCGGCGATCGAAGGTAAATGCTACCGACAAGCCTGCAGCTACTGTGGTTCACATACTGTAGACTCCAACTTGAGCGCTGGCTTCAGTAACTATAGATTATAGCGAGCGGGTAATGTGACATAATAAAAATCTATCTCGGCTATTAATTCTGCTACCAAAGGTAGCGAAAAAGCTAGTGTAAATCGTGATAAAACTGAACTGCAACATGAAATGCAACATACTATGTAAGAACATGCTAATCCTGATCACTCTGATCTCTTGGACGGTACTTGATGCCACGGGACTCAAGTTCAGCTTCTACATCTTCTGGAATACGACCTTTCACGCGGACAGCATACATTCCTCGAACATACTTAGCTGTAAAACAGATTGCAACCAAGAGTCAACATTCATCTAGTAAGCTCACAGTAGGGCAAACTTACACGTTCTTTGCCATCGTGCAACCCAACTAGCTTCAGTATCGATGACAGCAATAATACCGTCAAAGTAGGTAGTGGTGCAAACACTTATGCGGTCAGGAGAACCTTTCATCTGAAAAGACATTAGCGAAAGCAGGGAGGATTCAACATGGTCTCCAATTACCTGCATGAGCTCTTCGCAATTTGGACAACCGTTTTTCCGAAAGTCCATAGGATGTTGGATGATAGAACATAATAAGCATGCTCGGAGCTGTTTAGACCTCGCCTGAGGAGGAATAGCGGCCATGACTGTAGTCTTGCTTGGTGTGGTGAACACTAAACAGAACCGAGTACGACGGCCTGGCTTATGTAATTCAAGTTCAGGCAGTGATTCCTCTGAGGCTACATCACAGTTAACTAGTAACTTTTTCATGGCTGGACGCGCTGCCATTTTGGCTATGTTCCCCGTGGTTGGTGTACTGGGGTACTCAGACACAGTTCCAATTGTAGCATGGTCATCTAAAAGGTTTGTGTCAGCTGCATCAATAAGTCGGTCAGAACTCACTTCGACACAGCTTGTCCGTGTTAAACAGTCTATCTCCAGATCTACGGTATGAAGATTCTGTGAGCATAGTTGGTGGAATTCTCTCGCCAGAGGATGTCTGCTCCTTTGATACTGTCCTGGTTATAGACCAGCCAGGTGTATGTACTAGCCTTCCAATTGGCTATGACACTGACATTTTTTCCGCAGCTCCGTAGTTCTGACCTTCGTGCATTACCCACTTCATCCAGACTCTCTACCATTTTAAACACTGTACCCTCATCAAGACAGTATCCTCATGTGAAGCGTAGCGCCTCTTCCCTCCAGGACGTCACAGAATCTTTGGCAAGGCGCTGTGGTTCGACTTTGACCAATGCTAGTCCAGCAGATGGCCCGTTAGACCTTGCTGAGAACTCAAAACACGTCGTATTCTTTAATATGCCAGCAATGGAGAGTAGCCCGAAACTCCGAAAGGTGGCTATGTCGGGTCATGGTGAGTTCATACCAGGTTGAGGTGCCTCAACTTTACATGTTATGTACCAGATCAATACCTCTCCGGCGAGATCGAGAAGATTGATGCAGTATTCAAAAGCCATTTAGTTTTGTACACTGGGTCACCACTTGAACACTACCGCCGTCAGTTTCTTCCCCTCTCCGAATTCGACTCAGCATTTGCCCCTGACAACTCGACTCTTTCCGATGGTGGTATTTTCAAGAGATACCAACTGTTCTCAACGCCCCTTCTCGTTGCTTTACTTGTCGTTTTCTTCATCATCGTGCCCATTATCATGATGGCTGTTTCAGCTCTTGCCAGCCTCCAGTCATCTGTGCGCTTGGACGCACCAAAGGGGTACCATGCTCAGGAAAAGAAGACTCAGTAGATTCCACAGAATTTGTACATTCATGTTTATCGAGTTTCCTTCATATTAATAAACATGGTCAGGCAAACAAGAGGCGATGTAAGCAGTAAGGATACAAAATAGTGCGGACCCGGTACATGTAACAGCTGTAAGGTAGTTACCAAAAAAGCAAGACAGCGACAGATCTACTTGTTATAAATCAGAAAAAGATGAGCGAGGGATTGAGGCAAAGCCTCAGCTGATATCTTCCTGTCTGAGAGAATGATGCATGACCTCAAGCGCAGCAAGATGAAAAGGCAGTAGAGGGTATCCTTGGAAGCCTAACATCGCGCCTGCAAGAACAGACAATTCATAAAAATTGAGTGTGATATCCTTGCGCATGGTATCATCTGAAATTGAGAGGGAAGAACCAGGAGTATGAAGCGCATGGAGATGGTGTATGTAGATAGATGATTGGGTAGAAGCCGTGTGAGTGGACGGAGACCGAACGAGAATGGATGTAGATATTGGTAGGATGGTTGATGTATCAGATGTCGTATTGCTGTCATTGTCCGGGATGAATGGTGATTCTACCTGTTCCTGACAAGAACGTGAGGCAAGGGGAATACGTGTAGAAGGATATATGGTGTAGGTAGGGGCAGCCGTGTCCACGTAAATAGATTTGGAATCCTTCGCAGGTGCCCGTCTGGATGATGCCAAGCCTGAAGTTTCATCAAGGTGTGGTACGACAGGCCAGCACAAATTCTGCTCCACGGAAAGCAAGCTGACATGGAAAGGTGGTAAATCGCTGCACAAGGGGACGGCAGCAGCTAGGTGAACGTTCCATCCTATAGAACAATAAACAAGGGCAATATAAGAATCATTCGGTGTACCAACCTTCCAATTCACTGACAGACATAGACCCTAGTTTTGCAATGACAATCCGCCACTCAACATTTGCTCTCTTTGCGAATTGCAACGTAAAATTCCAGACTTGCACCACTGCCGATGTCTCCATTTCATCCTGTATCAGCCACGTCCCGAGATCATAAGTTTCCCCATGCTGGTCAACACACGCAGCAAATAACCATTTTCCACAGGTAGAGAATCGGTAACCAACTTGAAGGAGGGTGTGCCGATCCATGACGTCAAGGGACCGAGCTGGAGTTGTTTGTGCGAAGTGGACAGTACTCGAGGGACGGGCTAGAACAAAGGGCTGTTCCTGGAAATACGCAACTGTTTCGCTCTTGTCTGAAAATCCTCTGGACATGGAACGCTCGATGGGTTTGAGCATGCGTCGGTAGGTGGCGTAACAGAGGGCATCGATCTCCGAGTCTTCACTGGACGGGCTCTCCGAGGAGGAAATTAGATGCTCAGGGACAAACTGAAAGAGAATGGGAGCTTCGGAGCGCTTGGCTTGAGTCTGTTTGATAAAACTAAAGATTTCGCGCAGGAGTGGTGAGGTAAGCCCAATCGCAGGGTCAGGGATGGCTATGTAGAAGACAAGGTCATTACTTGACTCCAAGCATTGCAAAAAGGTCCCTGTTTTAAGCATTATATCTTGAATGAATTAATGATGAAGAAATAACATACTTATGGACTTTCTCAGATTCTCCAGTCTCAGAGGTATGACTCCGTCCGTTGAGCACATCGTGCTGCTCCCAGGAGTAAAAGAACCAAGTTGCTTGGCCTGCCCAAGATAAAATTGGTTACATGAGAACGAGGGAAAGATCATCGATAGCGCACTCACACTATATCCCGCAGACATCTTGTTTAACCAGATCTCAGCCTGATGCTGCTTTTCCAGGCCACCCTCTTCAAGGAACACAAAGGCAACGACGTTCCTTTTGCCACCGTGAGGCATGAGGCCCAGCTTCTCCCAGAAGCGCAATGCTGACGGTAATACTTGCACGACACAACCCGACTTGCCTACCGAAAACATGGGCGGGTCTAGTCTTTGAACATGAACATTTTCCCCCGTGGGTACACTATCTATATTGACATGATTGAGTGACAAATATGATATAATCATCAGAAACTTACTAGATGAAAACATGGTCATTAGTTCTACTGGCCCGTCGAGGACATCCACACGCTTCAGAATGTTCGCTAGTTCTTGGATGTCGCTGGGCCAAACCTGTCCATCCTCTGTGGTACACCGGCAACCCCAAGCGCGAGCCCAAACAGAATTTTCAACGACTTCCCTAGCGAGCACTGCGCCTGCCGCTGCCACCTCCTGGTTCATTTTCTCCAATGATGCAGCAGGAGAGACTGGTGTATGGGCAGCCACGGGTGGTGGAAGCACTAGGCTCATGGGCGCAACTGCCGATCCTGGCGGGCGAAGAGGCTGGCAGAGTGGAAGGAGGACCGCGTGGTGGAACTGTGTGTGGAGAAGCATGGGACCTAAAGGGAGGTATGATGGGGGTGGGGTGGTCGAGCGCTCACGCTCATCGTCCATGTCTGCGTCGTCTTCAGAAACTGCCTCTGACTTTTCGTCGTCTTCTAGGGGAGGAATTGTTTCTTCGTGGGCGCTGTCATCATACGAAGACAGGAGGAATTGTCGACATCGCGCTCCTCCATGATCGAGCGACTTGGACTTGCGCTTGACGCCGATAAGCTGACGTACGACGCTGATGCGTGGGTCTGTTGCGGCTCTGTACCGCGCACGCAGATCAGCAGGGGGTGCTGTGGTGCTGTATTTCTGTGAATGCAAAGAGGGCAAGGGTGAGGTGCGGTCCTCTTCGTCTGGCGGACTGGGGAGAGCAAACTTTCCAGCGGAAGAGTACTTGGCATCTGCAAGACTGTAGGAAGGAGCGAAAGCGATGGGGTCGAAGGTACGAGTGAACTGGGAGGGTGGGTGTGTGACATTCACATGAGGCGTGGAAGGTGCTGAGTGTGTGGCAGTCGGAGAGGGAAGTGCGGGTGCGGGTGCTGGAGTAAAGGTCGGGGCATCTGGAGAGAGCTGAATGCCTACTGCAGGTGTAAAGGGTATGCCAACATCTGCAACACCAAATATGCTTGGTGAAAGCGCAAGTAGTGTGGGCGCAGAATCAGATGGACGCGAGGGACGATCAAAGAAGCTAAAGTCATCATCGGTGAACGTGAAAGTATCGTAGTCTGCGAAGTCTACATCAAGACGACGCTGACCAGCAGGATTCATATCATAATCCATGAAGTCAGACGTGGGTTGCGACCAGGTGGAGTCCATCGTGTTGAATGGGTCAAATGAAGTGGGGACAGGCGCAAGGTTTGTCTGCGGCAACGGTGTCGGGGGTTCAGACACAGAGGAGGGTCCAGGAGCGGGAGGATCAATTGCAGTTACAGGAGAAGGATAGTAGACACTTGGATGAATATGAGGTTGTTCAGTTGGTACTGGAGGAGGTGGATGCAGTGGAAGATGGGTGTCAGGTACTGGGGTGGGGACAGTGGAGACTACAGCTGCAACTGGTGTGACTACCTGCGGCGAGGCAGATACTGATGCCATCGCTTCGCGCTCCCTGCGAATTCGCTCTCGCTCCCGGTCTCGCTCACGCACGACAGACTCGACATAGCCACCTATTTCTGATGCGACGTTCTGCAGGCTGGTAGTGTGTGAAAGGGTCAACGAGCGGAGAGCTCTGAGGGGAGATGGAGAAGCTGTGGCAGGACGACGTGTTAATGGGTGATTCGTTAATACCCTGAGGGGTGTGCTCGGTGTGTCTACATGGGGTGTCCCAACATTGATTGATGGTGGAGGCGGTGGAGGCGGGGAAGGCTGGAGCTGCGTGGGTAGTTCTGGAATATATGACAGTGGCTTGCGTGATGATGAATTTGAAACTAGACATAGGGCTGTGGGCCATATTATTGGTGCGCCCTTGTCCTCGCCCTGCTTATTTTGCACCGCAAGCCATGCGATGATATATTGGGGGTCTTTTGGACGTGGAAGGGGGTGCGGTGCAAGAGAGCGGGTAAAGTGAGTTGTAAGGGAGGCAGTAGGACCTGAGTAATTTGCAAGGAGGAAGGCAGGTGCGCCAGTAGGAAGAAGGATGAGAGGTGTACCAGGTGGGAGGGGAAGGAGTGCGAGAAGGGGGATGTATGGGAAGGGCCGAAAGATAGAGTGAACCTCGAGTCGATTGGAGGCAAGGTGCAGATCGAGGTGGCAGTGGACGAGCGGGCTGGATAAGACTTCTGTTAGTGTCAAAAATGATGGACAACAAGGACAAGATGTATACCGCAATTGCGCATGATGATCCCAGTCTGCGCTCCACTCGTTGTATATTGCATTGGGTACGAGCAGGAAGCCATTTCGGAAGCGAAGAGCGGAGGTCAACGATGCATTAACAATGTAGTCTATGAGACGTGTCCGGACAGCATCAATAAATCGAGCGTATATTTGTCGAAGTGGCTTCCGTGGAAGGAGGCGGACAGTAGATATGAATGGAGGATCGGTGCACAGTGTACATGGAGTACGACTGTCTGAACATGCCAGACTGCATGGATAGAGCTCGTGCGGTTTGAAGGACGACGTTTCTGATACTGCCACAGTACGTTAGCGGGGTTGGTGACGGCCACGACAATTGTATGGAGACTCACTTATCAGATCATCGAATCTGAGCTCTTTCAGAACGGAAAGAGAGCTGTCGACTTGCTCATCGGATGCCACAATGAATGCATGAAAGGTTGACACATCTCTATCGATGTGAACATGGGGAAGGATCGAGTTTTGAAAGGTAGAAGCTTGATATCGTGAAACAAGCTGTCTCCGTGCAGACTCTAGCACTTCGTAGGGAGGCCCTGTTCCAGAGAGTGAGTATGTCCCGTAGACAATGCATGGATTTGCAGGGAGAGGGAGCACAGATGAGAGTAACTTGTCTGATGCGGTGAGCGTCGGAGGAATTTGAGTAAAGGCATTTGGTAAGGACGCTGTTATCTCAGGTCTGTGGGCCATATAGGCTCATTGGCGTCCACAACGTCAAGGAGCAGGTTGGAGGTCGTCGAAAGTGATGGGCAGCAATGGGTTAAGCGGTCTGCATGATTCTTTGATCCGTGGTACCCACCTCAAACGGACTTACTAGACCAAAATTCTTAAAGTGAATCACTGAAAAATAGATTCACATTATACTCGACTCTATTGAGACATCGCTGTCTACAACGATGAGCAGCATTGGTTGTATGGACGACAAGTATTAAAAAATTATTATTCATGCTTCTTGAGATCTACAATATAATTCCCCGCAATGACCACAGTAACGATGACCACAAGCCCAGGTCGACAGCGGCTTGGGATGAAAGCGCTGTCATTATCGTCGTCGACGTTGAGAACGTTGCCCTGAGCACTGGTACTGGTGTTATTGAAGGTTTATTATGTAATCGTCGACTACCTTTGAAACCCTTCTTCGCTCAGCGACCTTGTCATTGTGCTCAGCGTCTTCCTCGCCGTCTTCCTCACCGCCCCCATAGCTCTTAAAATGAACCCATCATCCCGCCCAGCATCTTCCTCGACACGTCCTGCAGTATCACCAAATCCTAGACCTCATGTGAATACCCACACAAAAGTCCTAGACACTACACACGGCCGCATCCTCTGCATCGCAGACATCCGTGGTCGCCTTTCTGGCCTAAACGATCTCGCGCGTGAGGCCAATGCTAAAGCTATCATTCATACCGGTGACTTTGGTTTTTTTGGTGAGCATGAACATCTACCACAATGACTCTTTTCGTGTTTGACGCGTTTATTATATGTAGAAAGTAACAGTTTGGACCGCATAAATGACCGCACACTGCGTCATTTGACCATGTATTCGCCGCTGATACCATCTACGCAACGTACCCACTTCCTCGCACCTGACAACACCTCTCAAGCAATCCGCGCCACCGTTGACATTTCCCTTCTTTCTGAATTCCCTCTTCTTCTGTCAGGTCAACTCAAGCTTTCCGTCCCTGTATATACTGTTTGGGGTGCTTGCGAGGATGTTGTCATTCTCGAGAAATTCCGTGCTGGCATTTACAACATCGACAACCTTCACGTCCTCGATGAAGCAACCACTCATTGTCTTGACGTCGGAGGCGTCAAGCTGAGACTTCTTGGTCTGGGTGGTGCACTCGTTCCCCACAAAATTTTTGATAATGGTGATGGCAGTGCAACAATCGCTGGTGGTCAAGGTACCATGTGGACAACTGCGCTCCAGATTGGTGAGCTCGTCGATACTGCCCAGCGTGTATTCGATCCCACCGAGACCCGCCTCCTTGTCACCCACGCAAGCCCTGGACGCGAGGGCATAATGGCTCAACTTGCACTCGTTCTCAAGGCTGATCTCTCTATCAGTGCGGGGCTTCACTTCCGTTATGCCTCCAGTTATAATGAGTTTAGCGTGCAAAGCGACCTAGAAGGTTTCCGTCACAAGCTCATTACTGGAAAGGAAGCCTTTGATAAAGTTTGGGACAGTGTGAAGCAGCAGGTAGACACCGTCATCGATGAGCATCAGCGAGTCCTGCTTGACAAGGCCCTGAGTGTCGTTGAGAGGTTGCCAAGTATACAGGGTCCCGAAGAGCCTTCTTGGAAGAATTGTTGGAATTGGAACCTATGTGACGCTGCATTTGGTTCACTTGTGTTGGATATCAAGGATGGTAGAATCAGTGCCGAGTTGAAGAGCCAGGGTAAGTCATTAACTTGCCAGCTGATGGCCTTCACTAAACGTTTTATAGGTTTCAACTATGCGTACCGTCGAACCGCAATGCCTAGTAATGTTGCGCCAACACCCAATTCAACAACGTCCTCATTACCGAATGCTGCTTCGAACCCACCTACCAAAGGTTCAACGCCCATTCAGGCCGAAAAACCACTCTCACCACATCCAAAAGAGGTCAAGTCTCCCCTGGTCCCTGCAGCATCTGGCAAAGAGACATCTCCGTCCACGCCTGCACCCAAATCTAACGGGAGTGGAACACCTGCACCATCATCAGACAAGGCTGAAAAAGAGAAGCAGAAACGGAAAGAGAAAAAAGAACGCAGGGACCGTGAGCGTACGGAAGCGAAGGAGAAGGAGGCTTCTACACCCGAAGAGAAGGCCGATCCTGCTCCAGTTCCAGTGTCTGCCTCTCCTCCAACTCCAGCATATGCACCGGCCCCTGTATCTGCATCAGATCATAAATCAGGCAAAGCAACACCTGAAGTACCCATCGCTGATGTACGTGAAGGGATGAAGTCCCCGACAACGGACAGTACCGGCGCGAGGACACCGACAAGCAAGCGGTCACCCAGACATCCTTGGACTTTATTTGTCAAGCTCCCTCAACAGTCAACGGAAGCAGATATCATGACATTCTTTGGCGGTGAGGCAGCAGGAGTGACAAAGGTGACATTCCTTGCGAACAAAGGGTCCCCGCATCAACGTGCTAGACCCTTTGTTTATGTAGAGTTCGGTGATGATGAGACTATGAAGGCAGGATTGGACAAGAATGATAAAGTAAGTCGTCCAAATATCGTTCATTTCAGTGACTGATTTCCGATCTAGAAAATGGGCGAGGGTACGGTTAGCGTGCAGATAGCGACAGACCGCGAAGAACGCGCTGATAGAGGGGTTCGTGGTGGTCCCAGAGGACGCGGACGTGGATTTGCTGCACGGGGTTTTGCCGCCGCCGGGCTCACTCGGGGTAGCACACCTCGCACGAACGGCGAGGCACGCGAGAGTGCTGTTGCATGATTGGCTCACAGAGTGATTTGATACAACCCTTTGACGACATCATAGGTTTCCACTTTTCCATGATTTTCAATGCCATGTCGTTTTTGTCTTTTTCTTTTTTAAGCTTTTCACAGCATACAGTTCTTCGTATGATCGTTGAGGGTACGGTATAGTTTTTGTTGCACTCGTCCAGTCATGTTCCTTTATGCACATTAATATTGTGCGATTCTGCCTTTGACATGTCGGGCCGAACTTAAGTATAGGAGTTATTACAAAAGATCCGGCGACCCATGTGATTACTCGGTCCAGTATTTGATGTGCGGCTGTATTGTGCGCACGCTTACCTTCTAACTGCGTCCTTCGCTTTCGCCATGTTCCGCGCCGCATCACGATCACTGCGAGCTACCAAGCATCGTCCAAAGACACTTGTCGAGCCAGCTAGGTACGTGGTCTTGTAGGGTCATACAACTTTACAAGTCGTCGTAATCCCTTACCTAGAATGTTCTCTGTGTCTACAATGCGTACAGAGGGACTCCAGCTGAACTCGTTGGACACGTTCACGGAAGAGGAGAACATGTTTCGCGATTCGGGTATGTTGATCTTCGTATTTACTTTCGTTAACGCCACCGACAACATATGTTTAGTCAAGCGCTTCGCGGTAGACATCGTTGGTCCCAAGGTCCGTGAAATGGACGAGAAAGAATCTATGGACCCGACTATCATTCAGGGTCTCTTCGAGCAAGGAGTCAGCATCCAAGCAATTCTTTTTCCCGTGCGTACTGACACCACTATGTAGCTGATGGGCATAGAGACAAGTGCCGAGCATGGAGGTGCAGAGGCTTCCTTTGTGTCAGCAATCATTGCAATTGAGGAGCTCGCGAAGATCGACCCGTCCGTATCTGTCATGTGTGATGTGCATAACACCCTGGTGAACACCATTGTGCGCAAGTTCGGGACGAAGGAGCAGCAAGACAAGTGGTTGCCTTTACTTTCAGAATCAAAGGTGAGTTGAACAGGAGCTTTTTTGCATGTGTGCTCATATGTGCGTATAGCTTGGTTCATTTTGCTTGTCTGAGCCTGTGTCAGGGTCAGATGCTTTCGCGCTGCAGACAAGGGCAAAGAAGGATGGAGACCATTGGGTGATCAACGGGTCCAAAATGTGGATAACTAATTCTCATGAAGCCGAAATATTCCTTATCTTTGCGAATGTGAATTCTACTTGTTGTTGCTCTACGTTATTGGCTGAGAGGGACCCCTAGGTTGATCCGAGCAAGGGCTACAAGGGTATTACTTGCTTTATTGCAACGAAAGACATGGGTGTGCAAATAGCCAAAAAGGAAGAGAAGCTTGGAATTAGAGCGTCATCGACGTGCACACTTAATTTTGACGATCTCCGGCTACCAGCTGAGAACATCATAGGCGGTGAGGGCAAGGGTTACAAGGTCAGTGGCTTGATTCATGCGAAGAAATTTAGTTAAGTTTTCCAATCACAGCTTGCAATCGAAATTCTGAACGAGGGTAGGTAATAGTCATTGTTAACACTATGAAAGCTCACTTCCACAGGTCGCATCGGCATCGCTGCTCAAATGTTGGGCCTCGCTCAAGGTGCATTTGACAAAGCTGTTCCTTATACCTACCAACGGACTCAGTTTGGTCAGCCAATTGGAACCTTCCAGGGCATGCAGTTCCAAATTGCAGAGGCTGCAGTTGAACTCGAAACTGCACGTCTGCTTACATATAACGCAGCACGGCGGAAGGAGGAAGGTCGGAGCTTCACGAAGGAGGCGGCAATGGCCAAGTACTGGGCTAGTCAGGTGGCTCAACATGTGAGTGGGTCAGCTATTGAGTGGTGTGGAGGTGTCGGGTTCACACGGGAAACGGGGATTGAGAAATTCTGGCGGGACTCGAAGATCGTGAGTGATGTTCTAATTGAGTGAATTATAGTGTTTAGCTGGTATGCGTTACAGGGTGCAATCTACGAGGGGACGTCAAATATCCAATTGCAAACGATCGCGAAGTTCATCCAACAAGAGTACTCTCGATGATTGTGTATATTCGCGCTTGAGTTGTATCAATAGACAATATTGTCAAATAGTTCATCACGTTTGCATGAAGAGCAGCATTCCTTCAAATACAGCCCAGCCAATCGCCGAGCTGAGGATTTTCCTAGACATACGGAGAGATGCGCCATCGAAAAAACCGGCTGCACCACGTTGCTGTAAATTCGGTGATGAGAATATAACTTCCAAGTCGTAAAAAAGCGGGACCAGCCTTGAAAATCCTCATAACAGTTGTAGTAAAACCACGGTATCTGTCTTCCGAACGAACTTGCATTTTCGTCTGAGCAAGCCATCAGATATTTTGGAGAAGAGACAGCTTGGAGAAATGACCTTGATGACGTCAAATGGGTGTGTCGCCATTGTGGCAATGGCACCTGCAGATGCTGCTGAGAAACTGTGTATGCCTGCTGCATACGCTGTTGGGATGAAATACGCTGGAACACATGAGTCGAATTCTTGCATCACCAGAAACAGGCTCACTTGTCTCGTGTTTTATACTCTCGTATATGACAACGAATAGACCGGCATATGGCGCATCCCGCAGTGACGATGCAATAAATCCGCGCATAAGTTCAGACGGTCCCATACGGGTGATGGAAAGAAGCGAGCCTGATAAACTACGGTATGCATGCAACTCACTCTGTGCAATGCTAGGATATCAAAATCACAGCGGTTTACGCGATCGCACGAACCTCAAAACGCGCTTTTAAGATAGAAAATGGGTTGAGAATCAATCCGACTCCGACTCGAGCGGTCGCGCCTGCTATGAGGTTGCCCCTACTAGACAGCTTCGGAAGGACAGTTTTAGAGCTATCGTGACTGTGCCGCTGGTGCGCAGAAAAATAGGGCGACTTTGCCATGACGGAGCGTAGGTAAGTCAGGCTTGTAAAATAGAGGGCCACTCCTGGAACATTGCTGGTGTAGAGACAGGTCATTGACGAGAGAGATACAAATAAGGTGGGACGCACCGAACTAGCGTGGCACTTGTACCTGTCCATAACCCTTTTATGCCCTCATTCCGGAGAATGTCCTTGGTTGTACGGCATATGATAGTTGTATTGCTTGAGAAACATGAGCTATTGAGGAGTGCGATCGCATGTGAAGCCTACCGGGCATTTGAAGCAATATCTCCTTGCTGAATCCTGGTCTTCAGGAGGTCGACTGCGCACCGAGTTGAATGAAATCGGCTACCAAAAGCTTTCACAAGTCACTTACGAGGCTGTAACAAGATGGCTCCCGCGAACCCAGAGAAGGCTCCTGAAAAGCCGGGAGACGTCAGAACAAGCTATGCCATGAGAGGCCTATCAGCTGCTCTAACCTGAGAGCAAATGCTGACCAACTGCAGCATTTTTCATAAATGGAGTGGACGCGTCAACGAAGAAGATGACAAGAATATTAGGGACGTTCAAAGTTGGGCGCCCACGCCCAACGCCTACGCCCACGACCCCCCTCGCCCATATACCACTTCCCGTTTTGTACTTGAACGAATGTATTATATAATCAATGATAACTGACTACACTTAACACTGTCCGAAAACACATATCACACTCAATGGCCCGTTTTCGAACATCACGCGAGCAATACCTTCACTCATATCTCTTGCTTATGGTTCTACATACTTTGTTTCAACCAGAAGTGACCCTCGAAGAGGCAGCAGCACAGCTGCACTGTGACTTATCTTGCATTCTTGCTATTCAACAAACTCGTTATCTACAAGAGCGCTCCCCTGTGGCAAAAGCTGGCACCCTACACATTGCTTGGGAATATGCAAATTCTCCGTCCGACCACTTTCACTTTATTCATATGCTCCGCATTTCTCCAATGACCTTTGCACAGTCTTCCTGCCCTGTGGGCCAACACTAGTGGTGATGGTTATCGGAGTGACATTTGGACAAGAAGATAAGATTCGATGGAGGACAGGAAAGAATTGGAATTGCTGGACAATCTCATCTGCATAATGTTAGAATTATTCTGAGAAACATAAGTAACATACCCCAAATACACTGTGCCCTCGGAGTTGTGGTCATATTAGGTCCATCAGCAGGGACATAGCATTCAAAAAATTCGTTGTCGGAGATGTTGCCATTCGCATCAGACTGGACACCTTCACCAGTTGTCTGGAGACATTGAGCATGCACCTTGTATTTTTTTGTTAAGCTGCATGATGGACTTGTAAGGTAGAAAATAATGAGAGAATGTTAGAGACGTGCTCGGAGGGTTAATGGATCATAAAGGGCTTTGGCCTCAGCTCATGCGCTGTGCCCCTTACCCGAGTATTGCCCCTTAATTT
>MU172967.1:166855-179646 GCA_016695475.1 Suillus decipiens
GAATTAGGCCCAGGCTGTGTGCTGAGTGGATCAAGTGCTTAGCAAAGATATATAAGATGTCAGTGTGTGATGAGTCCTTTTTTTACTCTGTGATCTCTTCCTAGCTTTTCAGGCCTGAAAAAGTGTGCTGACTGTGCACAGGTTGCTTTCTATGGACCTGACTGTGGTCTTGCAAGCCCTGCAGTTGCAATGGAGAGATCACTTTGAGTTTATTTTCATTTTGCAATGTCTTTCTCATTTCATGATGTCTTTCCCATTTTGCACTCTTTCTGTTCGAAATGCAACCCACTGCACTCTAACCCCAAACTGTGATTACTACTAGATGTCCACAGGAGTTCATGCATTTTTGGTGCAATGTCTATTACTCCACAATGCACAGATGTAATAACTTAATTCTTTGATGGTTCAATAGAGTGAACCCTTGGGTACAGCATCTGCTAGTTTTTTTTTCAAAACTTGATGTGTTGAGTCCAGCATAGAGTTACTGCACAGAAAAGTGCATTTCCCCTAGAGTTTGTGCACTTTGTCATACCAAGTCAGATGTCTGACGCAATGCCTATTTGCACTCCGTAGTGTTGGCACCATTGGTACAGTGTGTTGTGAAGTCATGCATTGAGGACTTAAGTAGAGACAATGGCACCCAAAACAATCTGTATGAAGCAGCAGAAATGTGCAATCAATGCTATTGAACTGATTATGTGATCATGTGTAATGATCAGTAAAGTAACTAAGGTAAAAAATGAGTTGCACTTGAATGAGCTTGCACAGGTATATGATGATTGTGAAAAGAATTGTATAATACTGTGTATTGTTCAGTGCATGATGCTGGGGAGAGAATGGGTGATATGGGTGTCCATGAGGAAGTAAAGTATGTGCAACACCAGAATAAACAGTTGAGGGGGGATCAGACACTGACAGCACAGGAACATAATGGGAAGTAGTGGATGAGGATGAGCTCATTGAATATTGCAAGTTATTGAGTTGATGATGGGTTGTGGGACGCTCAACAGTAACTTGGCTAGCCTGGACAGCTGATTAGGATGCAATATGATCTAGTGATAAACCTGCAAGCTATAGTATGTATGAAAAGAGCTAAGTAAAAATCATCACTGCTGTGTAAAATAATGCTGATGGAATGTATGGGGATGGACAGGTAGATATTGATACATGGAAGGATTATGAAGTCCATGACTTGCTGGATGTGTGTGTTGACTGAAAAAATATGGTGGATGTGATGCAGGGATACTGAGGCTGGTGTGATATTGTGGATATGTGAAATGTGGTGGTAGTGCTTGGGAGGAACTGGAGGTTGCAGGATGTTCTAGTGGCAGATTCTGTTGTTGGCTTGAAGTTGAAGCTGCAGTAGCCATTGCTGTGGCAGCACTGGTTTGTTTTCCCCCAAGAAGTCCTGCAAACCATAGCTGACTAGCACAGTCAGGATTTCCCATGAGATGTTCTTTGATTCACATGTTACAGGAGCTTGAAGTTTTGAGTATATAATCATGCCTTGTGCACCCTTGCAGCTACTGAAATATTCTTGCAGGTGCCATTTGTGACATCCACAAGTACAGCCTGCATCCTGCACTCATAGTCAGGATCAGTAGATGACAGTAGCTTGCCTCAGTGGTGCCCCATGAACCCAGTCAAGCACCCAGTGCTCACCTGTTCAAGGATTGCAGCTACAATGAATCATGCTGTTAAATTTAATGTCTGACATCAGCAGCCATGGCAGGTGACACTGAATAATGATTTTTGCAGGTGTCACACTGAAAATACAATCTCCACCATTTCTCAATGGTTTCATTTCATTTCACTTGGAATATGCTAGTCTAATATGTAGAACATACCCAGTGAAGTAGCTAAGCAATTACTTTAAAATTGAGTGCTGTAGACAAAAATCATGAAACAGTGGACCATCATGAAACAAGCATAATGGATAGTATGTTGGCACAAGGTAAATTAGAAATTCTTCCTTTGTTTCTCTTGTCTTTATACCATCATCTTTCTATATCCACATCCATTCTTGATAACCTTTTGTCTTCAACTCGCAAGTGTTCACACAGATGTGTCATCAACAATGTTTCATCAAATTGCACAACAATCAAATGCTGTCTCACCCATGGCTTCATGATAGGGCAACATACATGTTAAATGGAGTGAGTCCACCACCAGGAGGTGTTGCAATGTCCACTATGCAGTGACTGATTGTCCGACCTTGTGATCTATAGTCTGTGAATGAATATGCTTGTGTAATGGGCGGTTGTCTCCTCCTGTTTGTCTTTAGTCCTTTGCCATGAACAATCGTAAATGTACGTTTGAGTGGAACCAGCAGTAAAACATCCTTCTCTAGTCCTTCAAGTTGAACTGCCTTTGTATGATCCATTTTGACAAGGATATATGTTGGTGGGTATTTCAATTCCACAATCAGAGCTGAGAGCAGGAACATTGGTTCACATTCATCAAGAATGATCTCTGTAATTTCTCTGCAAGCTCCATTGGCCAGATCAAGGTCAGTTTCCACATTGAATGTGACCATTACCTTCATTCCCTTTGCTAATTCAAGTTTATTTGGCAGTGCAGCTCTCTCATTGTACTTCTCATGATGCTTCCTTTGTTTCTTGGTCACCACTGTAAATTGTTCTGATAATGTCAAGGGACAGCCTTGGAATGTATCATATGCTGTGCATATAAAGAGTTGTGTCCCATTTCTTTGACATATTGTCTGTGCCATAATGGCATTCCAGTGTTTACAAACAGCATGGTGTTGTTAAGACTGTACTCAAGGATATAGGATCTGAAGGGCTTTGGCCTCAGTTTGTACACTGTGCCCCTTTCCCAAGTATTGCCTCCTATTTCAGAGGGAGGATATATGTCTGATGACCTGGAGGTGATTGCATGACAGATCTGGACATCCAAAGGTAGTGGAAGTTATGTCCGAAGGGTATCCAGAATGTATGGATGGAAACAAGGTATAAGGCTAGTATTGGACAAGGTCCAAACTAGAAGCTAATGGAAATGAACTACTGAAGGTAGAGTCAGAGATGTAGACTATAGGAATCAATCCTAAGTCTCGGAAGATAACCAGAGTTAGAAGTAACTCAAGTCCAGAGGGACAGAATGAGCAAAATCTAAGAGGATATTCCAACTAAGGTTCTATGGAGTTGTATGTGCAGAATATATACTGTAGCTAGCTAGCATGGATAATCAGTGAGTCTGGGACCGGGGGCTATGTACAAAGTATAATGGAAGTCTATTAGTAAATGCACAGCATATCAGTAAATGCAAATTGGATATGAAGCACAGGTAATGGATCAGTAAGCAGGACAGGAATATACACAGCTGGAATACCAGTACAGGTGAGTCACCAAAAGGGGATAGGCACAAGTATGCACAGTGGAGTTAGAACATGAGAAGCTGGGAATTTTAGATGGGTGGTCCAGATCAGATATATGGTCCAGATGGAAGCAGGATTGATCAGATCTTGATTGGATCTGAGATTGGAAGTTTGGTCTATGACAGGTGTGGTGTTATGAGTACTGCTTCATTCCAAGGTGGTATTGTAAAATCAGTAGGAGGGCATGACATGTTGGTAATGATGAGTGATTGGAGCAGCTTGATGTGGTGTGCATGACAGCTACCATGGTGAATGTGTTGCAGCAAGTCTAACCAATCTGGGTCGGTAACTCTGACTTGCTCTTTTAGGCGAACAACAATGCTAAACTGTTCATATAGGTTTTGACCAAGAAGTTCCTTCGTGCTGTCTTTGGAAGAATTACATGGCCAGAATAAAGGTGTGTTTTTGCTGCCAGCAACAGGAGGAAACTGATGAAAGTTGCCTGATAATATGACATTCACTCCTCCAAAAGGCTTGTTTGTGTTTCTTTCTCCAGCAAGTGACTTTCCCTTTGATATGTATGCTGAAAGACAAGTGAAGAATGTACATGACACCATTGACTTTTCATCAATGATCAAGTATGATTTATTCTTCCAGAAAGTTGTGAGCTTCTCCAATGTTTTTTTTGACTGTTCACAACCATTGATAAGAATTTGTGCAATCACATGCAGAGTCTTGCCATTGATAATTGATGCAGCTATCCCAGTATATGCAGCCTTGACGAGTATGTGACCAACTCCTTTGCTGAAAAAGTTATTGGTGATTGTTTGGATAATCTTTGATTTCCCTACTCCACCTTCTCCTGGAATAACCATGAGAAGTTGTGATGGCTCTCAATCAGCAAGTGTTTCTTCCAAGTGCCAGTCAATAATGTCACATGCACATCTCTGATCTTTGAGCAAGTATGATGGATCAACAACTGATGGGTGGTCTTGATGTTTGTGTTGCAGGTTTGATATCTGCTAAACTGCATGATCATGATCAATATTGGATTCAAATTCTTGATCTGATATGACAGCAACATTCCCTACATCGCAAGGAGCTACTGTGCTGTCACCATTGAGAGTGGTACTTGCCTCTGACATTTTACTTTGCCATTGTTGAAGCCTGATATAATCAGCTCCATGCATGACTGCAGCCCTGCTCATTGTGCAAATCCAATTGCAATGCTCATCACTGAAGATCTTCTTTGTTTATGCAGCTGCAATAGCCATCAATCCATGTAACTCCTCTTGATGGTTTTTTTGTGATTCCTCATAGGCAAGTAGATTGGTAAAACAAGTCAATCTAACCTGAGCAGTAGGGAACTACCACCTAGGTTAGTATATGAGTTGAGTACTCTGCCTATGCTGCTACACTTGCAAGCAAGAACATTTGACCCTAAAGGGGTCTGCTGTCTACTGAAGTAAAAGAAAGTGCAGACTATAATGGACACAAAAGTCCGAAGCTCTACAGTCAAGTCTGATGTCTATATGGGATGTCCAAAGCACGTGAATTTTGGGTCCACAAGTCTGTAATGGTGGAGAGGGGAATAAAAGAGTGCAAGTACTTCAGGTTGTTATAGATGTCTAGTGAGGGTCAATATAATGATGGGAAATGAGTTTCATGCAATGATAATGAATGGATTATGATATTGCCTATGGCTTGTTAGACAGGGACCAAGTATCTGGGGTGATCCCCCTTCTACAGGATGGTGTGGAATATGAATATACTATGTCCTTAAGTATTGCTACATGAAAGTCTGGAGTGGTATAGGCAAAACTAGGCAAGTCCACTTTGGCCGACATTTGTATGTAAAAAGCCATGAGGTGCTGTGGCTTATGAAAATACATGTAATAACAGTGTGTGAGGCATAAGAATATGCGAAATAATTGACTACTCACCAGTGGGGTTAGCTAGGACTGGACTGGACATAGGGAGGACAAGTGCAAAGGTATCCGAAGCATGGGAATTTTGGAAACTGCAGGTCTGCAGGTCCAAAGTGTCGGAAATGATGGGGTTGGACATATTTCATACATAGAAAAGGCTACTGACAGGTCACAGAATGTTTGACCATCACATCAGTTTCTGTCAACTTGATCTCCATCTCATCATCTTCACTGTCCAAATCCACAGAGTCTGCAATGAGCCTGTCCCAGTTATTGTTCATGATCATTTGGGATATTTTGTCATCACTTGCTTGATGAATAGATGCTGCATCCTTGCAGTCATAGTAGTATTACACACTCACTAGTATGTCCTTGTCCATTTGAGCAGCTGCCTCAGAAAATAATATGAATACCATTTCAAAGCTGTTGAATCCTGCTTTGATGTCATGAAGATTGCACCATGGATATAAGATGGCAAGCATTGAGGCATAATAAAGATTTTTACAGGTTGGATCATTTGGATTTGGGAAGAATGGCCCGACAACATTGGGTAAGGTATTGTGACCCTTTGAATGGATGATGCAATGATAAACATGACACTTGCTATGTCCTTCCCTATAATGGCTATGATCACTTCAAGGTCATCCATGCAAGGATGTTGAGCCACTCAATTGTCCTGCTTTTTTGGAAGTAGGAATACTCTTCTCATACATATTGATGATGAATTCCAAAAATGAATATGACTCAAGCTCATTTCCTCACATTGAATAATCTTCCAGCTGTGACTGAACATATAGCTGGCCTCCTGTGCAAACTTCCAAAGTCACAATGTCCTTTTTCTGACCATTAATTGACGATGACTTAAAACCTTCAAAAATGAGCTTACATCATGTTCATCATCCAAATGTTCATCATTGTGAGTTTTATCTTCACTGTCTGTGTTGCTTGCATCATCCCTAACTTCAACATCTTCATCTTGAATAGATTCCCTATCAATGCCATTGTCAGTTATTTTATTAAACTCATTATATCTGTAATGAAATACATACTTTGCATTCTTTCACCATAATTCAGGAAAAGTTACCACTAAGCATCATTTCATCCTTGACCAGTACAATGGTACATAATGATGAGAACAAATTTGATCGCCCCATCCTATCAAATATGCTATGACTTGTTGGCCAGATAACTTCATTTCACAATTAATAGAATGTTGGCAGTGGAATATTAAGAGTTGATTACATTCCAATACACTTTCCAAGTGACTAGAATGTTCTTCATGATATAGAAGAGACTTTGCCATAAGTGCAGACATGTTGTTGTTGTTTTTTGTTTTTTTGTTTGATAATCTGTCAAATACCAGGATGCATGCTTCATATTGACTCCATTGGTGAGTAGCTTAATGTCATTGTTGCAACATGTTAAGACCGTACTCAATATATGAGGAATCCGAAGGGCTTTGGCCTCAGTTCGTGCACTGTGCCCCTTTCCCGAGTACTGCCCTTTACTTCCGAGGGGTAACCTTCGTCCGAGGGTCTGGAAGTGCTTGCGTAGCGGATCCGAAGGTCCGGAGGTATCGGATATGGTACGTCCGGTATATATCCGAAACGTGCGGGTGGAAGAAGCTCGTCCGGAGGGTATCCGGAGGGTAAGGATGAATGCGAGGTATAAGACTAGTAGTGGACGAGATCCGTACTAGAAACTAACGGATATGGACTACCAAAGGTAGAGTCGGAAACGTAGACTATAGAAATCAATCCTAAGTCTCGGAAGATACTTGGAGTTGGGACGGATGGGTTCGGACGAACGGAATGAGCAGAATCTAAGATGATATTCGAACTAAGGTTCTCTAGAGTTTTACATGTAGTTTATATACTGTATGTAGATGGTACGGACAATCAATGAATCCGGGACCGGAGGGCTATGCACAAAGTATAATGGAAGTCTATGTGGTAAATGCGCAGCGGATCAGCAAACGCGAGTCGGATATGAAGCACAGGTAATGGATCAGTAAGCAGAACAGGAATATACACAGCCAGGACACCGGTACAGGTAGATCACCGAAAGGGGATAGAAGCAAGGATGCAGTGGACTTAGAACACAAGAAGTTGTAGCGTATCGGATGAGTGATCCGGATCGGATCTGTGGTCCGGATAGAAGCAGGATCGATCGGATCTGATCGGATCTGATCGGATCTTGGATCGGATGTATGGAATATGACACAACATAAAGCTACAGATATTGCAGGACAGTAGTTGTTCACTAAGGATGTGTTCATTTTGGCCTCCAGTTCCCCTTCTCATCAATATATTCTGTTTTGGACAGCTCCCATGGTGTGTGTCTCTTACACACAAGCTTTCCATGCCTGTTGTAATGGAGACAAGTCTGTTTTTTGCACATATGGACCTGTTGTGAATGCACAACCTGTATTTCTTTATCAACAAACTTGGCTTGCCAATTTGGTGCATCAGGATCAGGTGGATGGGAATATGCCAACTGGGTTTCGTGTGGTGTACTTTTTATCATGTCTTCATCAAGGCCATCAATGTGGGCTCGGATATTCTGCTTGATGCATGCCTTGATATGATCTTGAAACTCTTCTGTTTTCAAGAACTTGTGCATTTCATTAGAATTAGGTGCATCTTTCAACCAGAGTAGCATGTGAACATGCAAAGTTCCACCTCCTTGTGCCTCGACTACCTCAAAATATGCACTGATGCAACCAAGGTTTCCCATGGAAGTATGAACACGATCCTTTGTCACATGAATGCCAAAGAGTGTATGAAGAATTGTTTTGATGATGAAGCAAAAATACTTGGCTGCTCCATATAGGTCACTTGCAATGTTCTGTGCCCTACAGTTACTGTCTGGCCCCATGAAAGAAAAAAATTGGTCCATGTCAATTTCTTCTCCAATGAAAATCTGTGCGACAGGATCATGAAGGTCACTTGGATTAATGGTTATCCATAGAGATGGCCTGTGCTTCTTCATTGTCGTCCCCTAAATCTGACTTCAATAAGATGCACATAACTTGTCTGATCCTTTGACATGTCCACTAGTCGCAAAAACATGTTTGCATAACAAACAGACTCAAGGATTGGATATGGAAATGTGTGCTGCTTCCTCATTTTCGGCCTCTTTCAAATCAGCTATAGTTATGGAGCTCATTGCCCATGTATCTTGTTCGAAGTCCTTTCACCGCATTTGAATACGAGCAGATTGAAGAGCCTCCCACTTCTGTTCAATACTAAAAATGACAAATGAAAAAGAATGATGGATGCAAAATCAATGATCATAGTATTGCAGCACCCATCATACATGTTCATTGAATCCAATCTTCTTCCTGACTGCTTCAATCCCACCAATTCCATATGGAAATAAAATTGGATATGCTGCAGCCAATGGATTTAAGTCCAAATTACTTTCACCATGTTGACTTGAACCGAAATCAGATACTGGTAATAAACTGTGTCACACAGTGTATCCACCTTCTTTTGACTCTGATTTGTCTTCAATGTTAGTGAGTGCATATTTCAACTGCTCATCCAATGATAATGAGTTCAATTCAGTATCTGTGATTCCAAGGAATTGCAATGGAATCACATCTGAATCAGCATCTATTACAAAACTATATGACTTTTTTCAAGTATCAAAGACACAAACTTACTGCATTCAATGTCCATCATATTTTGATCTTTTTCAGTTTCAATCAAATCTACATTGGCATCTCCTATACAAGACATTCACATATTCAATTATGCAAATATTGAGTCAATGGTAAGTGATTTGCTCACTGTCCACTGGGACTGCATCATGTGGAACATATCCTTCACTTTTATTCTGCACAAGACCCACATCCATTTCATGTTGAACAATAGATAGAATCTCCATTGAAACATCATCATCAGGAAGAAAGATGTGTATCCAAAATTATGATATCTTTGTAGAGTTGGTTATGGTATTTCAACCATACAAGAGCCTTGTGCATGATGCGACATCATACTCAGAATGTGGACTTTAGCCATGACTTCAGTAACTTCTTGGTACTAATGTATGTCACAGCAATCACTGACGCCAATGAAACAGCTGGATGTGGCAGTAATTGACCTTGTAACATCATGACAACTGTGTCAGTATTCATACTGTATAGTGAAACATTTCCCATCATTCCTCATTGTAGATGATTGGGATTAGATCCATGGTGGTCCTTGGGATAAAGTTTAAAAACATAGCAATGAGGAAAGTGATGAGAAACCAAAAGTTGTTTGGGAAGACTGAGAATTATAAGTTCATGTGGAACGTCTCCTATCCAAAGATCATTTGCAAGCACAAATTTCAGCATTGAGTTTTCTGTAAGTGCTTGTGAACATTCATCGCATACCCATGCTAATGCTGCTGGTCCTTCTCCTTCAATACTGTTAAGACTGTACTCAATAGGTAAGAGATCCAAAGGGCTTTGGCCTCAGTTTGTACACTGTGCTCCTTTCCCGAGTATTGCCCCTTATTTCAGAGGAGTAATATATGTCTGAGGATCCGGAAGTGATTGCATGACAGACCCAAAGGTCTGAAGGTATTGGATATGATACGTCCAAAAGATATCTGGAATGTATGGTGGAAAGAGTACATCCGAAGGGTATCCAGAACATACAGATGGATTCAAGATATAAGACTAGTATTGGATGAGGTCCATACTAGAAACTAATGGATATAGACTACCGAAGGTAGAGTTGGAAGTGTAGACTTTAGGAATCAATCCTAAGCCTCAGAAGATACTAGAGCTATAAGAGGCTCAAGTTTGGAGGAATGGAATGAGCAGAATCTAAGATGATATTCAAACTAAGGTTCTCTAGAGTTGTACATGCAGTTTATATACTGTAGGTAGCTAGTATGGATAAACAGCAAGTCCAGGACTGGAGGGCTATGCACAAAGTATAACGGAAGTCTATTAGTAAATGCACAGCAGATCAGCAAACACGAGTCAGATATGAAGCACAGGTAACAGATCAGTAAGCAGGACAGGAATATACACAGCCGGGATACTGGTACAGGTAGATCACCGAAAGGAGATAGAAGCAAGTATGCACAGTGGACTTAGAACACAAGAAGCTAGGAGTTTCAGATGGGTGATCTGGATCGGATCTGTGGTCCAGATAGAAGCAGGATCGATTGGATTGGACTGGATTGGATCTGAGATCAGATGTATGGAATATGACATATACATGACCTGTGATCTTTCTGCCTTTTGAATTCTAACTTTATCACTCTATCAAAGTTTAATGACACCCTTGAATCTTACTGTGATAAAAATGTCAAACTTCCATATCTTCACCTTTGAAATGTCAAAACTTCAAGCACCATTGACAAAGCACACTGCTTTAAGTTAGCCACTTTTCAAGCCCATCAAACACTATCCCTAATCTTTCATATCTTACATGGATTATGCCCATTCTCCCATATAATAAGCCTCACTCATTGCATGATTCACATCTTCATTACATGCTCTCAAAACATGCCAACTCAATATGACCCAGTCAAAGAACACAGCCTTGATGTCCCCCCTTCCTGAGTCACCACCAAACTCTCCTACCTGTCAAAAATCAACCATTACTGCTGCTTCTGTACTCAAAAAGATGCAGAATAATGAAGGTGGCTGTTATGCTGCTACTCCCAAGTTATCTTACTGTGCAGAATATTTTGCTGGTGGTCAAAAGGGTGACATCCTTATCATAAAGGGATGGAACTTGGATGATGATGCTGAATTCATTATTCGTGGTGTATTGAAATCAGTCATAATGATTTCTGCTTTACACCTGATGCCAACTTCAATCCTTCAAATGTTTTCCAAGGATGTTTTGCAGATGTCAAATTAAACTGTAGACTCACACCAAGTCACAACAAAGCTTTCAAATTCTCATCTGAAGATTTTTCAGCCATTCTTGACAATATCCAAGCTTTTGAAAAGTTAATTCCAAGAGAACACAACTACAAAATGATTAGCATTGTCCATGATTCACTTGGCAACAGATCCATCAAACTCACACACAATCTCTTTAAAGCATGTCACCATCTTATTCCTGCTATCTTTCAAAACTGACCATGCTTAATAATTTAATATAGACCAAGGCCAATGACGAGGATAACAACAATGATGAAGATTCCACAGGTAAGTCAAATACAAACCTCCATGTTCATTCAACTAATTTATTCTCACTAATGACTACAGAGACTCTTAGTTCTGAATATGACATAGCATCTTGGCCAGTTTCTGACCACTGCAAAGATCATCTTCAAGAACTCACCACTTCTCATGATATCAAACCTTTACCTGCATATGACAAAAACCACAAACTTATCCCACCAACTCAATATGAATCAAAACTGAATGGCACACTTGTTGAAGTTCACATGGCTATTTTCCATCATTGCTGAAACAACAACTCTGCTGGATGGCAGAGAAAATTGGGTCAGTGCTACCTAGCTGCTATAGCCTAGAGGACAGTGTTCGACCCATAGGGATCTCAATCTGGTGTAAGTCTAATAGTCAGTAAATATGAAGGGATCACAAGTCCAAAGGTAAAATGGCAAGTCCAAGGGCAAAATGCAATGTCCGATGCACGGGAATATCAGGTCCGAAGGTCGGCTGCTATGGGTATGACTAGTATGAGCAGGGAGTCATCAGGTTTGGTGTGATTCTAAAGTGACAGTATAGGAAAAAGGAGTGACAGTTGTCTTGGATAGTGAAGATTCATATATTCTGAGAGGATATAGATATAGGTAGAGACAGTGACCCTAAGCTTTGGGGATAACCCCTCTACTACTGCATGAACATTGGGTGCAGATTACAGGTCTGCTAGCACTATTTAACTATCTACGTGAATGTCTGGAGTGATATAGGCGAATCTAGTAGTGAGCTATCGGGTCTGAAGTTTCTATGTAATAGGCCATGATGTGCTATGGCTTTGTGGGAATACACATAATAACACTGTGTGCACTTGTTCAGTAATGGAAATATGAATAACTACACACCAGTGGGGCTAGATAAGACTGGACTGGACATATGGGGGACAAGATATCAGGTATGCATCAGGTATGCATCAGGTATGCATTGGGTCCGCAGGTATAGGCATTGGCTTCAGTATCAGGTGCACAGGTCGGGTCAGGTTCACTATCAGGTGCTTCAGGATGTGACATGAATGGTAAAATGATGGCGGTCAGCCATGGTTTGACCGTCACATTGCATCAAATCATCAAAATGAGACATCTTCAATGCTGTCTTGCGAGAACTTATCATACTTGCTCCACCTACAGCCTTCCCAACAAGTCCTTTTAAATGCTGCCACCTCAATGAAGGACCTTCTACTGAATGGCAGTGTGACAGTCTAGCTGGCGCTAGCCTTGCATAGGTCCATTTCCATTATTGTCTAGCCCCTATACTGCATAGTGCAACCACCCCTAACCCTAACACTATTGATATAAACAGTTACCGAGGTTACCTGTTACAATCGTTGTACGCCCCTATTCATTTTCCT
>MU172967.1:187843-243167 GCA_016695475.1 Suillus decipiens
CTGTTCTCTTTTGAACCGTCGTTCAACGAGCCCATCCCAGTCGTAACATTACCGCACCCTTGCTGGACTACCATGCCACAGTACCAAGCCACATTCCACAAACCGATGCCCATCAAATGCCCATGCCATGCCAACTAGTTCCATTTGATGCATAGTACATTCCCATTTACTGCTGCTAATCCCACGATGTGCCAGTCAAACTCACTATAGGCTTGTATGACCCTATTTCATATAGGTATCAAGCCCGAAGTATTTTCCTATCATTATCCATACCCCTCAGCCTCTCCATCCCTTACCAAGTCCATTTTACCTGTGTTACCCCAATCTGTGGCTCCATTCCAAGCTCCAGCAGCCTCACTGCAGCTTAGTGGCCACCCTATGGCAACTTTCCCACGCTGTGCGCAGCTCCCATGACTTGCCGAGACCCATTAGGCAACCTAAAGGCTCAAGAATTCTGTTCCATCCTATGTCCACCTAGCTGTGCTGGTATGTAAATTTCCTTGCCTTATGTTTTGTAACATGTAGTACACCCTTATTACATGTCTACTGCATGGTTTTCCTATCCCTTCTGTCTCCGTCACTATTACTTAGGTATATAATTTCCTACCTACCGAGACTCATACTTCACTACCCTTCTACTGTATACTCAGTAGGAGAAGTCACTATTACCTTTTGGTATAGTTATCAATCCTTATCCGAAATACAATCATTATCCAAAAAATCATAATAAATCCTTATCCTGCTGCACGCAATACCTTTGCTATACTGCTCTACCACTGCTTAGTAATATTTTCCCATGCCACACGCACCTTCGGTTCAATCACGCTACCCTCAGAAACCATCTTGGCAACTTCGGCAACTTTCTCACTATCATTGGCCCCTATCACACTATCTTAGGCAACTCGGACTATATTCAATTAGCATCCCCCTCAGGTCGAATGTTCTTGCACTGCAAGTATAGCAGCTAGGCAAGCACTCAACATATACTAGTCTAGGTGTTAGTCCACTATCACTCTAGCTAGATTGTAGTCTTTACAATGGCAAGCCTTATTACATGTAGAACGTGTGCCGCAGCACACACTGCACCATTACATATTACTATGGCTAAGTCTCGTGTATTCGCTACTACTTTCACCTATCGATTCCACGTACTTACGATGTATGATAAAAGACTGCTGACTTCTCCTCTGTTCGACACTCCCCTTCTACCATACAGCAGTAGGAGAAGTCACTTACAATCATTTTCTTATATCATATTGCTCATTTGACAGGATTCCCGTACCACTACCGCTATTGCTATACAAACATACATCTTCTTTGAAATCCAAATATCTCTAAGAATTCTTTGATGGCCTCACCCTTGACACTACCCTCACCGCTATCATTGCTAAGCATTGGTATCATCATCATCATGTCATCACTCTTCGCTGTCCCTCGGCATACAGCACTACCATAGTTATCAGTATGTGCTATCCTACCACTCATCACTAGCGCTTCCCATGGTATCATCAGAATCCATCAGTATCATTGGTATTCATCAGCATCATCAGTATCCATCTTTCTCAGGACACTTAGCATCGGCATCTACAGAATTCACAGCACTAACAGTGGCATCACTACCACTATCATCAGCATCATCTTATAGGGGTATCACACATCTCATATCAGCACTTGATGAAGTATATTGACTAGCAACCCCTCAGGTCAAACATTCTTGCCTTGCAAGTATAGCAGCTAGGTAGACACTCGACATATACTAGTCTAGAGGGTAGTCCACTATCACTCTAGCTAGATTGTAGTCTTTACAGTGGAACAAAGGAAAAACCCCAATCAGACAATGATTGAAGTATGTACTCAATCTTATAAACAATGCCAATTTTTGATATACACCACACAGTTATTCTCACATATGTACTACCCCAAACCAAAACCACAATCCCACTAGTATTATCACTTGTAGTGTATTTTATTGAACCTATGCAGATCATATATCATTTTCATCGACTGATAACCTTACAAAAATATATACTATCATGTACTTCAACTTGTGTATATCCGTCATAACCTATCTATTGTTTACAACGCAAACACATACAATTCAAACTGAACAGTAAACAAGGTCACTGCCGACGAAGTCCGGCCCTTACCTCTAGTAACATAGTTTCATTTAGTAAATAATGCAAAATAAATTCGCACTTTTGACATTTTTGACTGTCAACAGCAGGAGTTGAATTGAAGACCTCACAAGATCAGCAAGCAACAACAACAATACATACTTGACCATTATGCCACAGTATTTTGGTTTCTCCCCACTCACAACAACATATATACCAATTATTCTCAGCCTACAATATTGTCACTAAGTTGATATCTATAGTCAAACCTCACTGTAACTTTAAACCTCATTATGACTTAACCTTATTGAAATCTCTAGAAAAACTAACCCTTATTGTAACATATTTTTAACTAGAAAAACTTGGAGCTCAAGTACAATGTGTAAAATTTGCAAATTTTGACAAGTTTCAGTTGATAGGTTTAGCACCTTTTTGTCCTAACAATGAATTTTAATTGGCTTTGAGTGTACACCAGAGTTTAGTATTTGAAGTTGAACTAAAGACAAAGAGTTGATGAAATTTTTTGTTGATACTCAGGCTTAGTGTTGATGTTTAACTAAAGAAAAGACTTAGTGAAATTTTTGTGATATATTCTGTGAGTTGTATGGATCTGTGGCACTGTGGCTCTGGGATGTTGGGAATTCTGTGAGTCTGTGGAACACTGTGACACTGTGGTCCTGAGATTCTGTAATGTCTGTGACACCGAGAACCTGTGAGAAAAGCCAAAGTCTGTGCAAGGTTTGGTAGTTTGCTGATGGCCGCCTACTTCTCGGTGAGGCGGGTCGCCTTGGAGACGACGTCGTCCCCAGCCATATTCTCGATATCTCCCGAAAGCGATAGTTTGCCGAAAGAGAAGGGAGTGGGAGAGACGAACGGCTCGATTGTGGGGAGAGGAGACAGGTTCTCGTCATACTTTTGGGTAGCGAAGCAGGCGTCAATGAACCTCAGGTCGAGGTTAAGTTGCGGGGGGATGAACACTGTCTACGAGAGAGTAGGAAAAAGAAAAGAAGGGTCATTATGATCATACGACGACACAAGCAAGAAAATATAAAGTAACGCACTTGTGAAGAGAACGGGAAGCAGCAAGATTTTTATGGGCAGAGGAACGAGCAGACGCAAAGTCGACGGAGGGAAGAGCTGGATAAACCGTGGAGGTCAGTATACAACGAAATGGCAACGATTTAAAGGGACACACTTGTGAGCAGAAGTAAGGACGCTTATACGTAGAGGCAGTGGTACGGGCAGAGGCAGGGCTTTGAGCGAAGTGGTCTCATAGCTGTGCGCAACATCACCAAAGTTCCCCAAATTACTGGGTTCGTGGGGCGTCGCTGAGGCAAGCTATTGGTGTCTACTGACTCTGACTATCATAGAGCACATCCGGTGACCATATTTTTTGGCTCAACACACACACATCCGACAAGTCACAGGCTTCACAATTCTTTGATGTATCAATATATTTCCTATGACATGCTGCTGCATAATGCTAAACACATGCTATGGGAAAATTGCCTATCCTACATCAATTGACCGCAACATACCCTTCGTCCTTCACCAGCACCTCGAAGTCTGAGGATCTGAAGGATTATCTAGGGTCATCGCATAAGTATTGGAAATTAAGCGTATTTCTCTCTGTAAGCTTCTTCGAAGTACTTATCTAGTATAGCGCTGAAATTTAATTCCTCAGCAATAGCAAGCTGGATAATAAGCAAATCACTACAATCTAGTATGAACCTGAACCTTGAACAGAGCCACTTCAAGGGGAAGGGATATCATACTACTACATTTTCAGTAGGTCCTTGTCTCCAAGTTCACCCTCAAGTCCCTGAAGACTTGTCTAGGGCGAATCAAATTTTAAACGCAATGTGTCTGTATCTACTCGTCATGTGGACAATAGGCGTAGCCGCGTTGCTGATTATTTTTGTTGTTTGCATATTTTGCATACGCAGTATCAATTCGGTTCCGGACTCTTCTACAGTCCGGGCTGCGTCTGTGGTGTGTATGCAGCAAGGCTCTGAGTATATAATATTCCGAGTGACGACATAGATTCTGTGTCTATTCCTCCTGCGATGCTTCGCGTCCCGGCCAATTTTGTGCGCCTCACAGTTATTGTTAGTATCCAGATTGTCATCCTGGCCTTTGGATACGGATTCCTTGGTGCTGTTGCCTACCTCGAGTACCTTGCTCCATCCGATCCAGTCTGCGACTTAATGATGAGCCATCCTGGAGAGTTAACAATGGTTGTTACATTGATAGCAACTGTACTATCAGTCACCGCTGCTACGTCTGTCTACCTTCTGCTTTCTCCGGCTGCTCATTTAATGAGACGTGATTTTTCCACCAGGCTTTTCACGCTTTCGGTCAAAGAGGCACTAAGACATCGAATGTGGAAGCCTATTTCTCTAATCCACCTGAGCACCGGTATCGCTTTGGCAGAGGGTTCTCATATCCTGAAACACCGACATGTGGGATTGACTATCTTAACGCTGTTCGTCTTTGGGACGATGAGACTCTTAACGGCCGGGTGCGTCTTCCCTAAATGCATCGTCGAGATCCTCCCATTTGAATGGGGTAACAGGTGGACAACTCTCTTAACACCAACCTACTTCATGTGGCCAGTACAGTTGAATGGATCCGAACTTGATATAACTGGAAGCGCGTTTGCTGCTTTGCTCCGCGAAGAATTTCTAGCAAGTGGCCTCAGTATGTATTTCTACTCAAGTTGACGAGTGGCTCGTAAAACGGGATAACCAAGTCCAGGACAATGCTTTTGAAATTCTGGACATCGGTGGAGTGCTCAGCGGAGTTGCTGCTGCGGGATATACCTTTGGTCTTCCCGGGACATTTAATTTCAATGGTGCAAAATATAATGTATCTACACGTACGTCCAGCCCCTCAGTTCATTTTAAACTACTTTTTGCGATACTGTCAACTAGAAGGGATCGTGCCTACCATCGAAGAATTTTCCGGCTCGGACGGAGTTCCGGATGCCAGTGGTACTCGCCTCGGGTTTTCCGGTGGAAATGTCACAGTCAACACAGGAGTCGTACACGGATCACACGCCAGCGTGTATATTCCTCAAGGCTTCAGCAGGAACTATTCCATGTGGCAACAAGGGTTAACAGCCAATGTCAGCTGCCGGGCCATTGACCCGAGTCAAACGCAGTACTTTTGGGACGCGAACAGCTCTTACATCATCTATACCAACACAGCTGCTTTGAACAACTCCATCACCGGTCTCCGCTTGTGGAATATCAGTGCAAACTGTGGTATCAGTAGGTTCAGATCTTGGACATCTTTTCTCAAGTTCACTGAGAGCTTCTAGATACGCTGACAACGTACGAATATGTGATAATGGTGGATGCAAATGGAAATGCGAGTTCATCAGGAACTGGCTTTCTTCCATCTATTGTGTGCCCAGGACAGAATATGGACCAGACCTATACAAACTTTAGTGAGCCTCTGAAATACGCACGTTTGCAATTATTGGCTGAACCTGTTCCTATAGCCATTTTTATACAAGGTTTTTACAAGTATGGGTTCCTTAAAGCAAGCGTGTGCGAAGTAATTCCCCTGTTGACCACAGTCCGCACCAATTATTCCAATGAACAAATTTCTTCCGAGATCATCTCATCTACTCCTTTCCAGCCAGAGAATGTCGAGTTACTGACATTTATAGCTGGAGTCGCCAGGTTTCAGTCGATCAACTCGCAGGGACTTACGAGTAGCACAATTGGAGATACCTTGTACTCCATCTATTCCTCGACTACTACCGGACGCGTCAGTAACAATCTCAATGACACAGATGTTTACCTTGAGCTCGTCAGTTACATGTCATACAATCTTGATCCACCTCTCATGACTTTCTTAGGAGGATTACTGGCGCGGTGTTATTGAGTTTTCTGCCACGGTGAGGATGTTGGTCTGTTCAATACAGTCCAAATTGATCTAGCATCATTTTACAGTTCCTTCGCTCCGGGTTCATGGCCACAGGTAGCTTCCCCGATAATGTCATCCCAAACAACCTCTCTTCCCAAGTCACTGGGACCATGTTCGTATCGACGATAGGCTGGACTCGCTGGGCTAAGAAGTCGCCGACATATCTACTCGCTACAATCCCACTCACCATTATCACCATCCTCACTTGCGCCTGCGCATTATATAGTATTCTGGAGGCTTGGAAAGAGCATCAAGATTGTCTGAAAAGGTGTAAAGATCCAGAATATGGCAGCCACCACAGGATTCACCGCAGGGCCCACTTCGACGTGACAAACACTCTTCATCTTATTATGGCATGCGCTGCTGGGGATCTCGCACTTGAAGATTTCGACCAGGCTGGGATCAAGAAAAATGAGGTTGCGATGGTGAGCTTGTATGAGTCCGGCAAGTCCACAAAGAAGTTTGTGTCTGAACCAGCAGTGGTGTCTCCTGGGTTGCTTGGTCTTGTTCTTGGTCTCGTTTTGCCTTATCATGAATGGCCATTACTGTGATTACTTTGGGTTTTGGCAACATTTAAAAGTAGTAGCTAGATGTGATATCGACCAAAATGCAGGATGACTGTCATTTTACTAGAAATAAATACATGTTCATGCATTCCGCATAGAAAGTTGCCTTGAATGAATTTCTGGCGATGACTTTGGCGCACTAGTATAAGCCAACCTGAATCTTTTTAAGGTGAGCAGAAATGCTACAGAATATTTCGATCCTAGCCTGGATGCGATGATCTGGTCTGTCCCATCCGACCCGACCCGACCCGACTACCTCGCGATCACAAGTTGCTAACCCGGATCTGACTGAGTATCTCCTCGTCGTCAGGATCTGGAGTAGAACTGCATTTGCACCATTCAACGAAACGCCTCTGCCGGACCTGTTAGAGAAAGGATTGGTCAGAAACGCCATGCACCGGCGTCACGGCAGTCGCTTTGTCGAAGACCGACTCATTAATACATTCAAAGTCACTGCATCCCCTGCATAAACTTTGCGTCCCATCCAAAGTTTCCGTTCGTCGTGAACAATAAGTTGAAGAATCGTGCTCGACCGTCGAACGGACGGAGTCCCTTGACTCACAGTCAATTGTGCACAGCATTGCCGACAATGAGAACAGGAAGAAACACGGTGGGGCTATTTACAGAGACGAATGAAGAACAAAGCTGAATTTCCAGAGTTGCTAATGTAAACACAGTATATCGTCGAAGAGAGATCGACGGGGTGTCTTTGCATATGTGAGATATAGATAGATCTCGCTCAATCTACGTGCTCTCAGATAATATCACTCATCCTCCGGACGATCGGCTGTCTCGTATACTTTGAGGATTTGGTCCTTCCTGAGCCACTTTTCTTCAGGAGTGAAATACCAGCTCAGGAAAGCGAAAATGGAAATTGCCCCAAAGATGACAATGGCCTTCCACGAAAGTTATTGGACGAATTGATAATGACAACTGTAAGACTCACAAAATTGAATGTCTGAGCGTTGACAGGGAACTCAAAAGGTGATATATCGACCTGGCACCAACTGAGCTCAAGTCATGTGTCATCGAGTGAAAGTAACGCACCGCAAATACCAGTGCATTAAATAAGACAGCGCAAACATAGAATGGCTTGGCGTATTTTCCCAGCTTAAAGTGAGAGGACTGGAAACTATTGGGTGTCATCGTCAAGCGCAGCAAAGCGATAAGGCCATAAGCTGCAATGGTCGGAACGGCCCCGGCTGAGACCAACGATGTGAATGCAACCTGACTGGGAAGGATTGTACAGAGAAGAATGGCTGCAAAGATGTAGATGACGGTCACGGCATTGCGGGGTTGTCCTTTCGAGTCAACAGTGCCGATCCATCCGGACAATGGTAAAACACCGTCTCTTGCGACCGCGAATACAAGGCGCGAGGATGCGACAATAGCAACAGTTGTGTTCTAGCAGGCCGGTCAATGAAAATCAGGACTATTTCAGCGAGATAGAACGCACCATAATCAGGCCAATGACCGCAATAATAGTCATAAAGATGCTGGCTTTTTTCCCAAGAGCGAGCGCGTAGATCTGCACGAATGGCTGTGGCGCATCGAGGGCGAACACGATGGAGAGATCTGGTGTACAGAACAAAAATAGAATGGTCGTGATGAAGCCCAAAACACCTGTTGCAATTGCGCTCCATAAAATTCCTCTGGCTGCAACCACGCTACGACAAGTCAAACATGGATACCATTACCAATACAAAGCTGCCGAAGGCCATACCTAGCATTTTTGGTCTCCTCGGCGATGTGTCCTGAGGCATCAAAGCCGGTTAGGGTCCCCGCTGTGAACAACCTAGAAATGTGTTAGATAGTTGGTTGATCACTAAAACTACAATTCGACGTGCAAAGATAAGAGCCAGTTCCACCCAGCTGGGGCTCCCGTACCGTTATCTGTCGCAAAATCAGCATGATTAAGGGAATTGGCAGATGGACTTCTTACAGGTCATCGTGAAGACATCACTTGCAGACCGGAAACCGTAAGTATTCGAAACACCAATGGGCAACCAGATGAGACACAGGAAAAAGTCAAGCATCATGAGTCCGATGGAAAATTTGAAGACACCAGAATAAAATTTTGGCGGAAAGTAGTTAATAGCTACCGATAACAGCAACATTCCTTCGGATATTGCCCATATCAGAGCCCGCCACCGGACATTGTCGTTTCCGGTACCTCCAGGGAAGTTTATTTCCCAAACGGCAAGTTGAGAAACGACATAATTTGCTGTGGCCTATAAATTTGAGAATTGAGTCCACCACTAGCTTCAATAACATACTTGACAGTTGCTAGCAGTAAAGGTCATCCATGCAGTACAAGCCCACCAAGCAACGAGGAAGCCGAAGAATCTGGCATGCTTTGGACCAGCACTTTCCGCAGCCCATATGTAGATAGAGCCACTTAACGGTAATGCGGAGCAGATTTCAGCGAGAACAGCCGCAGTCATGACCATGAAGATTATCGTGATCAGGTACGATGACCTGTGTTGGGGGTTGGAATACGCGAGTAAAACATAAATCAACAGACAAACCATACCGCAGCGGGCCCTCCCGCAAGAAGCCCGAGGAAGAGATAGGATCTGATGAAACGATGTTAGTGATAGCAGGAGCGGTCAATATAGACAGATACCTGACGCCTCCAATAAAGTTCAGGGCAACAAAACTTGCTGCAAAGCTCTCAATCAGGTGCCAGCTGCGATGTAATTGCTAAAACGGGTAAGATAGGACATCAACCAAGAATACATATACCGTCTCACCTGTTTATAGCCGAGTTGTGCCTGAAATCATGAAAAAAAAAATAGAATCAGTACATGGTCCGTTACTCCCCGTAAGGAGTGTGAAAGTAAAGTGACACTGGGGGCTTCCCTACGCAGGTATGAGCGCTGTTCAGGTTCGAGCGGTATTATCTCAACCCCTACTGCAACTCAGATGTTAGTGACAACCCAGACGCATCCGAAATGGTCAAAAACGGTTCTAAGTCGGTTGGCAGTAGGGATACCCGCAGCCATCCAGTTTGTCATCGACATTACCAATTAATTCAGTGATGCCAAACGCGTCATTTCCTGCAAGGTCATTCCCTTTTGTCTTTGAAGAGCGAATTACCAGCTGCAGGGCGTCCGTGGCTGCAATAGATCCACTTTCGTTGTCATCAACATCGTCTGTCTTCTGTGCTCCAGTGCTGGAATGGTTGGACATCGTGGCAAACGAACTGGAAGATAACAGGAACAAGAGTACGAGTGGGATCAGGGCAGGATGGTATAAATACGATGCAGTTGTAACTCCGAAGCAAAATCACACAAAAAAATCGCTAAGCATCAATTGTGATCTATGGACAATCTCCGGTGCCACCGACTGTCATGAATATTTATTGGACATTAAGATGCTGAGTCACAGGGGTTGAACATCTGGGAAAGGGAAGACGATTTAAGAAGCTTACGGGTTTGAGAGCTTTGATTAGGAGCCATTCCTCATTGGAGACATCAGCCTTGAAGGACGTCTAGACATGGCTAATATTAGTTCTGCAGTTCACAGCATCATATGCAGTCAAACCTTGAGAACATCAATGCTCTGTCTTGTGATGTGACTGAAAAGTTCATCTTTTTCATCGAAGTGTCGGCCAAACATCTTTCCAGATTCATAAACAGCGTGTTCAATCTTCACAGCAACACCACCACCAGATTGAGATTTCTTGACGATCTGGGGGGTCAGGTTCAACGACACGATGTCAATGTAATGCAAGACAAAAAACTTACATCGAATGGTTTGTGATTGATCTCCAATGACGTGCTTGTTATGGAATTATGAACATCAGTGATTAGTGCTTAAAAACTCCGAATGAAGAACTTACACCTTCCCAAGGTCGACAATTTCTTTCTTCTGTGTTGTCGGATCGACCGTGACAACACAAATCGGAGTGCCCACCCGAAGAGTCCCATCCAAGATGTCAACTCCCAAGATAATCGGATCACGTTTACAGAAGGCAGCTATAATCTTCAATCTACACGGCCACACGGCTTGCGGAGCCGCGTCTCGTCGCTTCGCCTCCATGATTTCATTATTATAGGCAGTGAAAGCGTCAAACAGATGGTAGATGATGTCAGCTGCATGACGAGTCAGAATAATCACCGGAGTAATAACGGAAGCTAAAACCTTTGAACAATTTGATGCCCATCTCCTCAGCAAGCTTTTCTGTATCCCTGTCGACTGGTACATCGAAACAAAGAATAACTGCGAGTTCCTTGGCCTTCTCTAGCATTGTGGCAGCGCGCATGATATCTTTCTTGTGCACGGGACCGATATTAATCCCCGATACAGGGATTTTGCTGACTTTCAAGAAGTCGAGCAATGCTTCGAGAGATCCTAATGTACTGGCTTGCACGCAAACTCCACGACCTGACTTGTCGACGGAATTTAAAAGCGATGTAAGGTCTGACATGACCTCGTCGAGCAAAGCCTCCTCGTCATCGTCTGGCCCAACAACAAGGAGCCGTGAACCTGCAACAGCTTTCTCAAGATCAGGAGCAACAAGCTTGACGCCCAGTGCCGCCTTGACTTCTTTATGGTGAACATATGCTGACTATGAGGAGAATATAAGTTCCGCCCTGAAAACGCCCCAAAAATTGTACACGTGCCTTAATTCGCAGCTCGCGCAGCGGCTGAGGTGTTAACAATGCACGGACCTGGGTAACAATCGGACCATTAAGACCGCATACAATTATTTTGTCGCCTTCATGTAGGATACCATTCGACAAAACAACATCAATTGTTGTGCCCAAGCCCTCTACTACCTTGACTTCGAGGACAGTACACTCCAGCTCCGAGAGGTACATCAAGCGATCGCTCATGCGTTGCTGGGTAAGATTGACCAATAGCATGATCATGTCGGGAATGCCTTCCCCAGTGATGGCAGAAGTAGGTACCAGAGAAACATTACGGGCAAAACTCTTGTTCTCGTAGTATAGAACTGCGTTCAACCCCTGTTCTGCGAAGGCGAGAATGGTCTTTTGTACACGATCTTCGAATTCTCGTTGCACAGATCGTTTTTGCTTCGCAAGTGATTCTTGGAAGGCACCGTCGGGTGTTTCTTTCCAGCCGTATAATCGGTCAATCTACGGAAAGAAATCAGAACCAAACGCTAGAGGATATGAAGTAAATCCACCTTGTTAAGGGCCACGATAAACGGTGTTTTCTTGTCTCTCAATAACCTTAACGACTCCAGGGTTTGTGGCTCAAGACCGTGCTGGAATGGGCAATAAAAAAATATCTTCAGCAGAAAATCAGAACGTACCATGATATCTACCACCAAGATCGCGATGTTACACAGAGAGCTTCCACGGCTACGCAAGTTGGTGAAGGATTCGTGTCCGGGTGTATCGATGACCAACAACCCAGGGATCTTGTATTCTTGAGAGTTATCCTGGTATTATTGTTCAGAAAACAGGAACCGTTAGAACATTCAAGTAACCAGCCTTATTCATTACTGCAGTCTTCGTCTTTATGGCATCTAATGGAAAGTACGTGGCACCTATTTGCTGTGTAATACCACCTGCTTCGCCTTCTTGTACATTTGTTTGACGGATCTAAGAGGATGAGTATGACAAACAAAGACATTCAAGAAAAACAGCGGACCTTATCCAAAAGTTTCGTTTTACCGGTATCGACATGACCGAGAATACAACAGATAGGACTGCGAAGGTTATCTTTGTTACCTTTACTATGCACCGTAGTGTCAGCCGCATGTGTCTGCACTGGTCTCGCTTGCGCCTGCGCTGATTTTGCCTGCACCTGTGTTGATCTTGCCTGCACCTGGGCTGTCTCTGCATCTGCTTTTTCTGTCCTTGTATTTGCCTTCACTGCGTCAGGTAGATCCTGGTCGACTTGAACGCCTGTCTGAATTTCTGGCTGTTCTGGTTGCATCTCCTCCGAGTCAAGACTTTCATCTGATTCATCCCCGCTACTTGCATCCCACTCATCCTTCACTCCGTCCAATTTAGCCTCAGCAGCGGGCTCGACATGGGAAGGGGCAGAAGTCTGGAGGATATTGTCTGGAGTTTCCGGTCTTGACTCAGGGACAGGCGAAGGTGAGGCCTCCTTGGCAAGGGGACCCTTCTTCTTCCTATTGCTGAACACGGCCTTCTTTGCCGAAATACCTGCCTGCTGTTGCAGCCCTTCAATCTGAACACCAGATGCGAGGAGGGCCTGCCGACGAATCTCGGCGGCTGCCTTTTCTTCCTTCTGTTTCTTCGTTAGGTATCGACCCTCCTTCTTGGCCAGCTCAAGCTTGGCCTGAAAGGGCCTGTAAGTATATTGCTTGTAGGTCGAGATGTTGGATCATACCTTTTCCTTTTCTTTCTTCCGTTGTTTCTCCTCTTCTTTGCGCTTTGCCTCCTCTTCGGCCCGTCTCTCCTCCTCCTCTATACGTTTCCGTTCCTCTTCCTCTAATCTTCGCGCCTCCTCCTCCAGTCGTTTCTTCTCCTCCATCATAGCCTTCAAGGCACTGAGACCGCCTTTGGCTTTCTTTCCAGGTGCGGGAGTCGGGGCAACAGCAGGAACGACATCTTCATCTTTCTTTCCTTTCTTCTTCTTTTTCTTCTTCTTTGGGTCCGTCTCACCTGCCCCTGCTTCTTCACCATCTTCCTCATCCTCAGGTGCCGCAGTAGTGGTGTTATTTTCAGGTGCGGGAGGTAGCGGAGTAGGGGCGACGGCAGGAGTAGTGTCCTCATCTTTCTTCCCCTTCTTTTTCTTTTTCTTCTTCTTTGAATCCAACTCCCCAGCATCAGCTCCTTCACCGTCTTCTTCATCTTCCAACACTGCAGCTGTGGTGTTACGTGCGGGTGTGGGTGCGGGTGCTGGTGCGGGAGTAGGAACGGTGCCAGGAGCGACATCATCATCATCATCATTCTTGCCTTTCTTCTTCTTCTTTCTCGTTTTTTGGTCCGGCTCCGGGAACTCATCTTCAGCTCGCGCGACCTCATAGGCGGGCAGGCGATCATCATCAGACTTCCCGATTTTGTCACCGATAGCGTTGTAGTTCTCCGCCGACACGCCAGCAGTCTCCCTGAGAATTCGTTACTTGAGACAACTGGGGTAGATTTAAGTCCAATAAACTCACCAATAGTCATCATCGTTGGCCTTTCCTTTCTTTCCTTTGTTTTTTGGCGGCATGATTGATACGATCGCCAATCGCTTGACTAGTAATATAAGAATTTGGGTTGAGGGGACAGTAAACATCTAATCAGTAAGTCTGCTTATTAAACAAAATAGGCAGGTAATTCTCACATTCGTTGATTCTTCCAGTTGCCACTCATCATTATTTTCGCCAGTGCCCGATAATTCCCCGCAACCTGTACTTGTTTCTACTCAAGAATTGCAGTCATAGTGTATGAATTAAGTCTTGCAAAAGTCAACATTGACATCCCAGCCGCATTTAGGTTCCTGTAGGTGAGATGTTAGGCTGAGTCTGCACATGGTGTCTTACAAAGAAACAATCTTGGTAGGAAGGCGATCTACTGAACTTGATTTTTTGGGTTCTGTTCATGCTCGAAGGCCGTCAAACTGTTCTTTGGCGAATAAATTCCCTTGAATGAGCGAAGATATGATAGTTTGACATATCTGCATTGTCGTTAGCATCGAAATTCTCACCATATGGACCCCAATCCTTCCTTATCGCAGCGAGTTATATGTCTGCGATCGACTACACCATCCTCATGGACGGAGAGGGTTTTCTTTATTATCGGTGTGCGTAACACCGATTCCGTTGGCCAAGCTTTTTACGCGAGCGACGCATATAGCATGATATACGGGTCATATGGATTCTCATACATGCCATGCAGAATTCCTGAATTAGCGATTTAGCGGATCATAACTGAAATGCTCACCTGACCGTCGCTTACTGCCGGTAGTGTTGATGTGATTCGTCAATTCCAGTAGTCAATGAGGATCAGCAACGTACGATCCTGAGCAATGCAACGAATATTCTTGATGCTGATGCTTACAAGGAGCAATGACATAACTATCGCATCTGACGGATTGAAAGCCCTCCTTGATTTTTTGCTAAGCCAACTCCATCATGTATTGACTTTGAGGCTGATCGAAAATCCTGTATGTGGCATGCCAGAACGTCAGGACTTTCTGCGAAACGTTTGTCGAGATTGTAAGTAATATTGACATCGACCTTTGTAGAATAATACTGATACATACTATTACATTCTTCTAGTAGATTCGTACGACACGAGTTCACCCGCAATGAAATACTCAGCCAATAGTTGATTTGCGGAGCTGTCTTTCTTCACACTTGCCTTAAGGTTGTCTGTGGTGTTCCACGTGAGTTCAATTGATCGTTTCTTCTGTTACATTGTTGCATGTTATCATTTATGTTATTCGTGGCTCCTCATCTCCAAGGTCACGTTCCGCATAAACAATGCCTTCTGCAACACAGCAAATCATCTGCAGACGATCTTGCTAATACATCCTCCTTGGGAGTGAAACAACCAGTCTCCAGGCGCTCGGTGCAGTTTCCAGAGACCCGGTACAGTCTCCAAACACTTGGTACGTGTACTGATTTTTCGGGTGCACAAAGTTGTGTTCTAGCTATTCGGTTGTTGTACGTCCATGCAGTTCGTGTGAGTTTCATGAACTCTCATGTGTGTTCCTGAGTCTCTGCAGAATTCCATATGCTCACGGAGGGACTAACACACTTGTTATGATGGTGGGTGCAGTGCATCGTGTCTATGTTAACTCGTTTTCCGATGAGTAGATTGCGCCCGTGCTTGCAGATGCTCTCAGCGATACCGAATTGCGACTCTCGACCCTAGCTCCGTCAATCATGGCTGTGACTCAGTGTGAATATGTTCTCCTGACACGCAGCACGTATATTGTGAACTTTAAGTATATGTTTAAGCACGTCAAGTGCCACGTCCATCAACCTCGTGCAGTATCAGACAGCGAACGCCAACGAGATAACCAATATTTTAGGGTTTCGGATAAATAATAACCCGAGTACAACCCGAGTATCTATGCAAATCAATAGTACATTATTATTACTACGATTGTCTGCACCGCGACGGGCTCGGGAAAGTTTCCCAATTCAATAAAAAAAAGCGATTGATACTGCTATAGAGTCCCGAAACGGTTCCGCGTTGATTGATCCTATTTGCCAGCCAGTCGGAGGATCCGACAAAGTGTGACTCCGAATCTTTACTCCGACGAACCAGTCAAAGTATTACACTTCACCATGGGCCTACTCACGATCATTCGTAAAAGTAGGCAAAAAGAACGGGAGATGAGAATTCTCTTCCTGTACGCCATCCGCAGCTCTCCGAGTTTATCCTTCCCACTCAACGACCGCCTAGAGGATTGGATAATGCTGGTAAGACGACCATCCTAAAGAAGATCAACGGGGAAGACATATCCAGCGTGAGCCCCACGCTTGGCTTCAATATCAAGACGTTCATTCACAGAAAGTGAGCCTGGTAACTCAACTTGGATTTTCTTTGCAACTGAGAGGAATCTTCTCTATTTGATCGGCGTGATGCCACGCGTCGCAGATACACTCTCAACATTTGTCAGTGAACAGACTTTCCTTATACTTGACTTTTCTGGTGACGGAAACATCTTTGCTATCAGGGGATGTAGGCGGTCAACGAACTCTTCGACCATACTGGCGCAACTACTTTGAACAAACAGATGCCATTGTTTGGGTGGTCGATTCAGGGGACAGAATGCGAATGCGGGACTGCAGAGAAGAGTTACACAACCTTCTTCTCGAAGACGTAACATATGTTCCTTACGCTGGTTGCTAACAGTAACTAACCAAATTGTATGCTAGCGGTTATCTGGAGCTTCTCTGCTTGTCTTCGCTAATAAACAAGATATACATGGCTCTATGTCAGATCTTGAAATTAGCGAGGCCAGCTTCCCTGCCATTCAGAGAGTTTCGAGTGATGCTAATGAGACTATCCAGGCACTGGATCTACCTGGGATCAAATCTCACAACTGGAAGATCTGGTCGTGCAGTGCAGTTACTGGTCTTAATCTGATCCAAGGCCTCGACTGGGTCGTTGAAGATGTAGCTCACAGGCTTTACTACAGCTCGACTAGTTTTGCGTAATGTTTTTTCCATCTCACGTATACGAAAATCTGCTTGTGATGCCCTTCTTTCACTGAGACGCACCGACCATGTCGATTGCGCGCCGCGTGACGGTCTAGGTCTTAGTTCCGAAACTGCAACTTTCAGTCATTCTTTAGACGGCCCGCGTTCTTTCCTTCCAGAGAAGGGGCGGGGCGAGCGACTTTGCAGCATGACACAGCCTGTCCAGATGGGTATAACCTTGAAAGAAGCAAGAACCCTTGACTACTTTGTCGTATTTGCTTGAATTTATCTCCAGCAACGGTCGTTTCGATTCCTGAAAATTCAGCGGTGTTGCAAAATCGGAACTTTACATATCCGCTGTGATTTCAGCACTGCATGCAAGCCAAGTGTTTACTCATTCAAGCTGGCGCCGGACGCCCCTAGCGCATGGTTTGGGCAGAAGGTAACTGCACACGTAAAATTTGACAGGGAGTCAGGGCTTCAGGATTAGTACACGAGATTCGAGGGTGCGTACTCTCAGGGGTTAGCGAACCTTCAGGTTATCGAGGCGTCTTCACTGGTAAGACTCAAAATGTCAGTGTGGTTGCGGATGAACCAACATTCCGAGTCGGCAGAATGACGCAGATCGCGGGCACCGTTCAATCACCTACTAAGTTTACCCATCCCCACTCCATCACATAACTTCAGGTGGAAATTCCATTTTCCTGAATCAGACTACTGGCTATAGTAAAAATTCACACTGGATATTACACATTTATGAACGATAATCCGATTGTCATGAAACATCATATCAGCACGGATCAGCCGGTGTACCTGTATAAGAACCATGTGTATTCATAGTATAGAAAGATTCAGATGCACGGGCAAACTTCAGCGAACATCAGGTAGCATTACGAGAATGTAGCACGGACGAACGCTCGATAAATCTGTGTCTCGAATTTAGTGTATTTCGAGTGTAAAGGCTGAAAGCTGAAAACCTAGACGAAGAGAAACCCACTGGAGTGTAGACTCTAAGAAGACGAGACATGCATCAAGAATATCACCGGAGTTCTTGACGATCATTTTGCGATGTGCTCTGCGCTCAATGCAGGGCCAACATGGGCAGTGTCCAAGCACATCACATTAAAAACATGAGGACCATCTCTTATAGAACCTGAAAAACTTGGCGGATGATCAATTTAGGCAGGGGATGGTATCGAGGTCAGGGACTTCTACTAGGGTCACGATGATCCATTGAAATATAATGCGATGATCGTACTTTTTAGCCCTGGCACGACCCACATGTGCAGCAAGTGGGTGAAAGATATGATGTTCAGTGCAAAGCAAAACATGGAATATTAATCCAAGATTTTGTGAGCGAGATTGGAATGGATAAATGACCCTGGGCAACATAGTTCGGTTAGAAACAAAGTTTAGACTTTCTGGGTGCCCGGGGGAAAGCCGGATCACGGTGAGCTGTGCCGGCTGCTGGTGACCGGGCGCGGAACAAATCGATGAAGTTACTGACCGACCGGGCTCAGCCAACCTGTGCACCAATAGCGCTCCGACGCGATGGCGGGTACCTAATGAAACGTCATATAGAGCGGGTAATCTTTATGGAGATAAATTAAACAGGGATGTATAGCAGGCACGGGGTCTGGTGACGACTATAGTGAGCGAAGTGAATGGATGGAATGTGGAGCAAATAAGGATCAAACCCGATAAGGCGTCGATAGGATGGAATGAGGGGAGAAGGGCCGTGTTTGTTTTTGGGAGAATATTGGAAAATGGAGGGCCGCAGTACAAGAAAGAACCGGAGGGGAGGGGTCCAAGTTTGAACAAGTGGGATCGACGGTTCCTTGTTTGAGAGTGATACACAACACAAGGAAGATTAGATTGTATATGCGACTTGATTGGGCATGACATATCGATAAGGCCTGGTTACGATTGTTTGAGGAGACATGCAAGTCATATCTGAATAACAGTTCATTGTTTGCACGTGATCAATTAGTGTTTGATCCTGGCAAGTGACAGTTGTAATAGTGTTGTGGTGTCTTGTTGCAACAAGGCCATGCGAGGCGGCGACAATAAAAATACCGAAAAATGAATAACTGTGACGAGAACGAGCAAGGCACGATTATAGGCTGGGAACGGCGTGAGTGAGGATGAGAACATAGTTGAGTGAGTGAAACTGTGGGAGCCACGTGTCGCTTGCAATAGTGAGCATGAGATTTGCAAAGTTGTTAGAAATCGCAAAATTCCGGTTTACAGTAAATAAAATAAAAAAAGAGTAAAAGAAATATAATAAAATCGACTTCTTTATTGTTTTACGGAAGTCTACGAGAGTTTCTTGTCGCACATCCTTCGCGGTGTTAATAGTGGACCTGTTCCATCCGGCAACGGATCTATATATTCTCGTCAAAGTTTTACTCCGTCAAAATTACTAGATCTCGATCATATTCCTAGGTTCCCATTACGAGCGTGCAATGCAAACTATGCTCCATCTATTTTTGCCGGTCTCAGTCCATACAAGCGACACCATGACAAGGCATGGTCCTCCGTGGGTTCAACGTATAAAAGGGTGCATCCAAGAACCCTTGAATTTCCTCCACAGGCTGCGCTCTACCTTTCGTTCTTCCTCTGCGGTCTATCTTATTCTTTTATAAATTCTTTCCAAAATGTTGAACGCTACTAACTCTTCCGCTTTGACATTCTCATCCACTCCAAATTTCTATCGTTCTCCTTCATCATTATCTATCGTTCTTCCCAATCCAAAGACCATCATCTCTAGTTATGGTGAGTCATTTACTATCTCTCCTTATCGTCTGATATGAAATCGGCTTAGCGCGGAGCTCTGTCCTTGCCGTCATGGAGAAAGCCATCACTCGCGGTCACTTGACAGTCGCCGATTCTGAAGGCGTTCATCATTTTGGCACTCGATCAAAAGGTGGCAATGATGTCTATCTCAAAGTTGTCAACACCGACTTCTGGATGCGTATCTTATTGTATGTCCCATTAAGTTCCCCAGTGTCATCATATGTTAATAATATTCCAGCTCTCAAGATTTGGGCTGCAAGTTCATTCCAGTATGCCATATCTCTTCAACACTAATTGAAATTTGTACAGTCAGTGAGGCTTATATGATGGGGGACGTCGAAGTCGACAGCCTGAAGGCTGTCATGGACGTAAGTCGTGTCAACTGATTTACTGCGGCTCCTGATCAATTCTTTTTGCAATAGCTTTGGCTGGACAACGAGTCTGGAATGGATAACTTGTCTTCTGCTATCTCACGGGTAACATCGGCAATTTCCGGTCTATCCAATGCATTTCTCGGTCAGACGCGCTCAAAAGCACGTTTGAACGCCATCGCTAGTTACGATCAATCAAATGAGTTATTCAAGGTAACGAAACATGTTTTCTCGGCAATAATGCGATCTCACAGGTTTTTGCCTGCAGGCCTTCCTAAGTCAGGAGATGATGTACTCGTGTGCCCTATGGACCGAAGCCGAAGGTGGTGTTCGTGGTGATTTGATTTCTGGTCCCACACCCGGCGATTTAGAGGCTGCCCAACTCCGTAAAATTCGTCATGTTCTTTCCGCAGCCAAAGTCAAGCCAGGTGACCGAATCCTAGAATTTGGTTCTGGTTGGGGCGGTATGGCTATCGAGGTTGGTTGCGCTACAACTACTTATCCTGCTATCCCTCATCTCCAACTGTTCCAGGCTGCTCGCACTTTTGGTTGCGAAGTTGATACTTTGACGTTGTCAAAAGAGCAAAAGGCTCTTGCTGAGGAACGCATAAAGGCGGCTGGTCTGCAAGATGTCATTCGCGTTCATCTCATGGACTACCGCGAGATCCCTCCTTCTTTCGAAAAGGCCTTTGATGCATTTATCAGCATCGAGATGCTTGAGGTATGCAATCAGTTATCGATAGTGGCATATTGATGATTTACGTCCGGCCGTGTAGCACGTGGGCTCTAAGCATTATCACGATTACTTCAAACTTGTCGACTTTGCTCTGAAGTCCAGCAATGCAACTGCTGTCGTCAGTGCATCGACATTCCCAGAATCACGATACTCTGGTTATCAGTACGTTGTATGCATTTCTAGATTTCCACATGTTCACCTAAAGATTTAGGCCGGAGGATTTCATGCGTAAATATATGTGGCCTAACTCCTGCCTCCCTAGTGCCACGGCACTCATCACTGCTGCAAACACCGGTTCAGAAGGGCGCTTCACTCTTGAGGGTGTTGAAAACCACGCAGCTCGTGAGTCCTTTTTTGCTTCACACATCGTTCTTGATCACTAAACCTTGTGTATATGTAGACTACCCACGGACACTACGTGAATGGGGGCGTCGTCTTGACGCCAATGTCAGACAAGACTTGATTGTCAAAGACTACCCTAGTTTAAAGGACAAGGCCGAATTTGATGTTTTCCGGCGTAAATGGCAATACCTGTTTGCATATGCAGGCGCTGGTTTTGCTAAAGGTTACATCACCTGTCATATGATTACATTCACCCGTCCAGTAGGTTGTCGTCACCTTTTCTTGGCTCGTTCCCTAATTCCATTCATAGAATGACTGCCCTGCAACATGCGACTGAAATTAAGTGCATCATTGCCCGCGTCCTGAATCGGTGATTCGACTGCGGCCATAATTCTAGAAAAGGATCTCATAAAGATCGATGCCTTTGCATATAGAGTCTCGTGCACATTATTACTTTATTCTTCCGATTATTGTGCTGATGAAACTCCTGGTTATCCATCCCGCTCAACCGCGCACATTTCGTTCTACTCTAAGACTACTACTGTATCAATACGTTGCATAGATCCGCGACTTTATATCGTTACTTTGCATCCATTACACCTTACTACCTGTCTCTTATTTACGTACGGGAATACTATTGTTTTAAATGATCCACTACCCTTGGCTTGTCAACTTAACTTCGCCGCTGCAGGCTTGGACAGAAGAGGACATTGCCTATTGGTGGCGACCTTCGGCTTCAAGAAGATGACAAGTCCGACGCCCCTGAGTTAACACATAAAGGTGAGAAAGATCTCGTCCTTGTCACCCTACATTATACGGTCCGCCGCGATCTCGCATCCAAAAGATTGAAGTTCTGTCGTTTAACTTTCTATCATAATCCGAGGAAAGAGCAGTGACAAAAGGTGTGAATATTTTCGAAAAGCACTTCCAACATACATTGCCGACGTCGTCGACCATTGTCATGTCAAAAACTTCTTCTCTACAATGCCGTCAGACGGAGATTGCCACAGCTCTCAAGAACTATTCCTGAAACATGAAATAGAATTTATGAACAGGCACGGCGGAAATCGCCATTGAATATTGAGCGCTCACATACATCAGGCGCGGCATTTCCTCATTTGGTATGTAACCGTGGAACTGCCACTGCCAGTGTCACTACTGGCCGCCACCTTCAAACCCGCCACAATGTTATCATTCCTGTCCAGGTCTAGGCCTATAATAATTGATGTATCATGCCAATACTGTGGGTAGTAAAATCAATCAGTTTGTCACGGGTCGCGGAGATTTCCAGTCATCATCATCGTCATCTGTCATGGAATCTGACAAGTCTTTTTTGGTGACTTTTGGTATATTGTTGTAAAGAATCAGTGACTAACAAACTGACGCTTGTATCAATAGTAGACAAGGGTCCTCTCAATTATGGCCCGCTTCTATTTCATTACTGATCATGTGATGCTATTCCGAGCTTGAAATAAGTACACGAGGTGAATGTCTGAGTTTTCTCATATGGGGAAAATTCTCACTCTATTTCAATAGTCTCGTGGGGTGATTGGCCTTTTCAGCCGAGTCAATAGAAAATCTTTAAATTGGATCATTGCAATGGTGCGAAGAACAACGTAGTAGAGTCACTTGCCAATCGGGCTCCATGTGAGCCCCGTCTCCCGATTCCACCGCAAAATGTCCGCACACATTTCAAAAAGTCATGAACGCGCACAAGACACCAAGAAACGCTTCAAGTTTACAGATTAGTACCCAGCTTGACATAATCTCGTGGCCCGATGGCCGCGTGAGATAGCTGTTGGTGCCAATCAACGTACAAGCCAATGGTACAATCGAGTGGATGTCAAATGACTTGTCAGATAGACAGGGAAGTTACAAAGGCATGTACCCCATTATCCGCATACGTATTTCGTCTCGGAACCTTAAACGATGGATGAAAACGTTGCCTTATGAATAGCTGAACGTGTGTGACGCACAGATGCGGCTCTGGTACCGGTGCCACAACGTTGTCGTGTGTTTGCAAGAGAGTATTTTTCCTAGTCAAGTCTCCGACGGATGGCTGCGATTTATTGTAAGCTCTTTCAATAATGGCGTGAGCTGTCTACAAGTGGTGGAGGGAATAACATACGTAAGGTATAGCATAAAAGGCAGGTATATGACCAACAGTAAACCGACAGTGAGATATGAATCCGCAACATGGAAACAGCAATGCTGCGTGGTATATTAGATGGTGCCAGTAGGGTTGAGCTTTGAAGTCCATGACTGTAACTCCTTCAACGAGGGCGCAGCGAGTGCGTGCGAGTTTGCAGTAGTAAAGAGTGTAAAACAGAACTGTTTCTATATGAAAGCTAAGCATGGACACATCTGAGATATGAACAGGAGAACTTACACCCAAAAGCAGCTCTTTCTGTGCATCACATTCAAGGTTTGCTCCGTGAAGACTGATAATACCAACTTCCTCCAATTCGTTAGAGTGCGTGTAGATATGTAGATAGGGTCTAAATCAACCGTAAGCAATGTGCTGCGTAGAAAATTTGTTGGGGCTGATTACCTTCGAAGGACGAACCAGCGCTTTTCCCAAACATTTTGACCAGCGTCTGTCAGAATCAGGAGATGACCTCTTTTCGTGGGTCCATCACTATGAATGTGAGTTATAGTTCAGCAACGTTCGTGAGTATTTAAATAACCAGGAACTTGCCTGCGGGGCACCAGCGTAGCGGTGGAGTTCAGTTTCACGTCCTCTGGAAGCGTGCGGGTGAAAGGTTTCCCAGATGCAATAACACAGTCGGTGTCTGTAGGTACTTGACTCAGAATGATCTGGGAATAATTGACGTCAAACTATGTAAATCCAACAGGAACCAGCTTACTTCTCCTGCATGGCCAAAGCGTTTTTGCCAGAGACTCAGTGCCTTCCGCAGTAGTGCTTCCGAACCCCAAACAGCAGCTCCCGAGTCAGGGCGCGCAGGTAATGAAGATGCCGATAGCACCCGAACGGCTTGAACATCCGCTGCCCGTCGTTCCGTTAACACAAGCCGGTTGTAGTCCTCCACAACCGAGATCCCACGTGCTTTCCACGTGCTTAGTAACTCCTCGCCGCGGACATATTTTTCCGACGTATCCAAGCGCCACAAATCCTGAGGCGAACGTGTCAGAGGAGGCGAAAGACGCAGGTTGAAAATTGAGCTGATACGGGAGGTGATCTTTCCCGAGCTTAGGAACGTTAGTAATCGGCTTGGTGGGCGTGCGTCCCGTGTCTGAATGGCAACCGCTATGTCCATGCTAAATTGTACTGGTTCATTGCACGTATCCACAGCAATGGACCAGGCAACCTGCAGTACCACTCGGTGTGCACTCGCCGTGACTCGATTGAGCAGGAGAGAATCATGGACGCTTGAGTCCCATAGTGCTTCCGCCGTGAGGGTTCCTGTTCCATCCGGTCTGAACGCAACACTTTGATCTACCAGGAGCGGGAGCGTAACCATTGCTTTCGATGTCGAGTTGTGCTGGCGACCTTTCGGATCAAGAAGGCGGACGTTTCCCAGACGTATTCTTGTGACATCTGTCCATGGGAGTTGCGGTCCGGAATCTGACGAAAGCACAAGGGCAATTCTGCGCTGCAGTCCCTGATGTAAAGAGAATACTCCCGGATCGAGGCTGCCCTGCGAAAACACGGACACTGGAATATACTGACCATCAGCCCCGAGCTCCTTTATCTGGATGCAAGCGACTACGTCATGGGCTTGCTCTACTACGAAATCGGTTTCCGAGCGGCGCATCTGGGGAAGGATGACTGGAAGCGCCTCTGCGTGGACCCCAGGAGGACCTGGCCAGTCATGAACTCTAAGTTCGCGCATCTCATCCCAGCGTTCAAGACGCTCCAAATATGTAGGTTTAGCAGCCGCAAAGAACTCTATGGGAGCATAGCCTTGGCGAAGGTATGTGATTACCCTGGAAGAAGTTACGATTGAAAACGCGCGTCGAAACTTTAGCTCCGACAGAGAAGATGTCTCCATATCGAGTGCAGTGGATGAGAATATCTCTTCGTGAGTGAGTGATGGTCCCACGAAGGATGATAAACGCAGCTGGAGGTGTAGTGCCGAGAAATCATGTGAGGATAAACCTTTGATCGAATCTACGGTTAGGAAGAAGCTGATCTTGCTTCCGGGTGGTATAGCTGATGGGGCTGGGGATGTAGGGCGGGTTGACGCGGGAGTATTATGCTTTGACGTTTGTAGAACACTGGAAATCTTAATATCTACGCGACACGAGCCTATTGCTTCCGCAGTGTACCGGCAGAATATTGGCACGACTGATGCAGATGATATTCGGCGAGATAGAGGAGCAAGTGATAGGAGGGCATTGCCGATGAATGAGAATTGTGGAGGAGGGGAATCGTAAAAAGGTTCATCCGAACTGAAATGCTGTGTATAGGATGGTCTGTCAATGTATGTAGTCAAGTTTCTCATTCGCTTGACTCGCTGCTGAAGTCGGTCCAAGGACCAGGTGTAGATAGCATTATGTCGTTTGTCGAGAACCTTGACGGCAACAGAAGGTTGGGTTGCTGATGCTAGTATGGGGTCGGCGACATCGCCGAAACCGTCCAGACCTCCGATTGTATCGACTCCAGATATCGGGGCTGCCAGGGACCCACCAGAAGCAATAGTGAAGTTGTAAGAAACCTCCTTGCCCAACTCTTTGCTAGTTTGAATTGAATGAGACGACTGATATCTGCAAATTCAAGTGACAACCCACCTAATTATGTTGGCTTCTTTTACAAGCACTGCATTGGACAGGACGGCTTCAGCCATTGAAAATGAGCGATGGGCTCTCCACTTGTCCAGGACTTTGCGAATGAGCCTTAACTGTCTCGCTGTATAAATGACGGGCTCGAAACGCACAACCTCGTCCTCGGGCTCCCCCCGGGCTCGTGCATTTATCATGCGCTTAAGCTGCTGCTGCACCATTTTCAGTTGGTGCTCCATATGATCTTTCTCTACTTTCAAGTCTTCCGCCTCACTAGACTCTGTGATGGCTTGAAGACGGGACTCGAGTTGGTACTGAACGTCCTTTAGAGGACCGTCAACATCAGGAGTACCATGACTCGCTCCAGCTTCAAGGCTCGTGTCATCTGTAGTAGTAGCGTCACTCGAAAAAGGTCGACCTGACTCGCTCCAGATATCGTCCCGAACGCTAAGGCTACTTTCTGGTCGCGGCTTAGAGTTATGGTCTCGCATCGACTTCACCTTCGTAATGCGTTCAAATAGCCTATTGATATCTTCATCCGGTAGGTTATCAAGAGCAGGATCCAGGCCAAGGCGGGCAAGTGCGGCTTCTCGACGTGCAAAATTCCAGTCTACATCAGCTTCGTCCGCAGAAGATGCCCTCGATTCTGGGCGCGTAGATGGTGGTACTGAATCGCCTTCTGTATCAGCAGCAGACACACTCAAGTGCATGTTGGATCTTGCCGTGGCGCGATCACGTTGCTTGCGCACTTCCTCGGGATTATTAAACCTAAAGACGTGATGCTCCCCTGAATGATATAGATGAGCCATTCGCCAACACTAAGAGAAAATATATTCGTACCAAGAATGATCCGGTATCCAGAACGCAGTTTATAAGACTACATAGATGACATTGAGTTTTTTCCTTTAAAAAACCAATTGGTTTACCTGTCCAGGAGAAACTTGCTTGCCGTTCAAAAACTGTAAATATAGTCAGTAGACATTCAACTGCGTAAGGAAAAGATGTACGGTGACGCTCTCGGGCATAGCGTGAAGGGTCACTTTGCCGTCTATATTCTCAAAGTAACAATGTTCCTCGAGGATATTTTCACCGCTCAGTCGAATGGCGGCAGGCTTTTCGCTGTCCAAGCGACCGACCTATCGAATGCTATATGTATATTCAGCAGCAACGAGTAAGCGAAAAGCAATCATACAATGGTTGTGCCAGGTTTGAGTTGGTATATCAAACATTCGCTCATGAGAGGGTCTGATGGAATACATTATCAGATTACGTTCGGGCCAAAGCTCAAGCTCAAACTCTCACCTTCATTCTGAAAAGATACAACAGAAATTTAAACAGGAAATCTATAAGGAAAAGCGAAATCGACTGACCAAGTTCACTAAATGCGGCATCTAAAAACAAACACGTCCGGAAGATCAGCACCAAACACTGCCTTCACGTGTCCCATCCTCACCTTCTTCGGGGTATGTACTCCCACCAAGTTTTTCTCGACTGTGATACCAAGCTCTTCAAGTGCCTTCTCTCGCTCTTTTTGTACCTCCTGCGTCCGAGACATCTTCTGCTCCCATGTCTCATTCAAACTCTGCATCAATTTCTCGCTCGTCTCCATCTGCTCCTGCAACTCCGCTTTGGTAACAGTCTTAATCTTTCCATCCTTCGTCTTGTACGTGACCTTCTGTTTCTCAGGCGGAACGTGCGGATCGAATGTATCCTCTCCGCTGGATGTCGCCACACGTGCTGATGAGTGTCAGCTAGCTGTCAAAGTATAAACCGACGAAGGTTACCTCTAAGCAACTCGAGTTCTTCCTTGAGCTCGCGAACAAGTTTGGCATTAGGGTCCTCGTTTACAACAGCCTTGTTCTTAATCTTCTTCGCTTGGTCAGCATATCGTAGGGTACTTAGCGTCTCCTCGTAATCTGCAGGAGAGATTGCGGCTATCATAGCAGTTTTGGAGTTCCCGCCCAAAGTGTCTTTCAGCAACCATGTCAAGACCTAGTCGAAATCTATAAATAGGTATCGCCCAGAAAAAAGATGACGCACCGAGTCACGGTAAGGTACAAATTCTTCAGCCTTTCCTTTCTTTCCTTTCTTCCCCCCGTCCTGACTCGCAAGCGCAAGGGAAGAAATAACTTTCCCAAGGGTAGTGAGTGATTTATTGATATTCGCTCCCTCCTTCAAACGCTGTCCAGTGGCGCCTGTCGAATTAGCTCGCTCAGAGCCTGCCAAGTCAACCAAGCTGCGTTACGTTAAATAGATAAATCAATGAACACCTATCAAAAAATAGTGAAGAAACACACCTAATTCGCGACACCTTCTCGGTATCTAAATTCGTGTCCACGTCGTGCTTTTTCATGGTCAACAATAGCGTAAATACCGCATGGGACCGAGAAGAGGTCTCATTCATGTTCGTTGCAGCAACAGTGCGCGCTTTATTGCCCTCGTCCATGAGCGTCATCATCTCGTGGTAGCTATTCACGACCAGCTTAGATAGATCCTCTACATATGGACCCAAGCTAGGATGTTCGCGCACTCGAAGGTTTCCTGTATTTTTTGGATTCAAGAGGTCACGTACTTTCTCATTATAGATCTAGGAATAAAAAATCAAATGAAGATTGTGTTAGGGTTCGAAGTATGCGGCGTACCTCAATGTAAGAAACCTCCACGGTGAAACTGACATTGGGGTCTGCAGCCTTCTTGTCCTCTACACGTACAAACAGCTCGGAGCATGTCAAGGGTATTATTCCCTTGTCGGGTCCATCTAATGATTGTCTCATTAAGTAGTACGCAAGTTATTCGTTTCACCATACGTACATCCCATCATACTGTACACCAATGCTCAGTACCCACACCATAAGAATATACTTGAACATACCTATATGATTTACCAGATCCTGGTCAAGGCACATGAGCTCTACCCAGTAACGAAATAAAACACAAGCATACCAGTCTGCCCATCTACCAGACAAAAATAGCATCAGCACACCTTCTCGCCAAAAAACAACCCAAAAAGAAGCCACTCACAAGCCAAAATACAAGCATTAAATCCCGCAAACCCATGGTCCAACAACTCCTTTCCCAGGTCGTCATACAAAGTCTGCTGCGAGCAGTACCCCGGTTCATCTCGTGGTCCCGCGGACCAATAACTCCTATCGAAGCTAAAGGCCATCGTCTTGCGTTCGGTGGCGCGTTTGGAGTCTTGCTGGGAACCTTGTTCCGGTGGGTCGAGAAAAGTCTGGTTGCCCTGCATCCGGATGAGTGGTTTGGCACCTCGTGCGAGTTCTGTAGGCAAGAATTGGTAAAAGTTGGAATGAGTATGGACAATGCATGCGCATCCATCACAGACGCACCGCGAGAATTGAGAGGTCTACATCGCACTACCACTTTGATGTTGCCGTCTCCTTCGGCCATAGTCAAAGTGGAGTATAAAACAGGAGCTCCGAACCGATGGTTGTGAGTCCTGCGTCAAGAAAATGTTCTATGAGTGAGAAATGTCACAAAAGGTAGATTTGGGATAAAAGGAAGGGTATTGGTCTGGCAGCAGTTTAACGCGTTTGGACAGGTCCAAATTCACGTGTTGGTCTACTTTGGCTTACTCAATGACTCAGTACATACTCAGTACTCTAATGTTATTCAATATTTAACTACAGCCATCGATGGCATTTGAACCTCCTCTAGCATCATGCATCATGTTCGATAACTCATTCATAAATGATTTTAATCATAAAAAACATGCCAAAAATTGTCCGGACTGAACCCATCGCTCAGTCAGTTTATTTGCGATCGACTTTAGGTCTCGTTCAAGAAACTCATGGCATGAACTTGACGCTCGACTATAATACTTTAGGCTCTTCACTGACAAATGAGGTCAGCTTTGCAATGACCTTGCTTCGTCACTGTAACAGGATTCGCCTCATCACCCAAAGTGACCAAACCGATTGATGTCCGAACTCGCGCATCGCTTAGCACCATTTTCCTGACATCTATATGAATTCAGTATCTTGATTATACGCCCGTTCAAAGAACTACGACATGGACTTGACGCTCGACTATACTAGGTTCTTCCATCTAATCAACGGGGACAGCCTCGCAATGACTCTTACTTCGTCGCTATCGCGAGGCGGCGGCGCACCCATCATAGATGGCGAAGATTGATAATACAGGCAGGGTTGATGAAGATTATAAATGCTCTAGTACCTGATACTGGATCCATGTAAGTTACTTGCATGTTTTTTGAACGGGTTCCACTCGTACTCTGCAGTACAGCACACGCGTCATTCGGTGGACTGCTATCCATAGCCGGGTCATATCGTCATTCGACTGATGTTGGTCTAGGCGACCCCTTAGATGAAAATACATAGTCGAAAACGACGCGTACCCGTCCTCCTTCATAAGCCTGTTGCCGCCTAATAGCCATTATTATCTTCGTGCTGTATGTATTGTAGTTCATATTCGGGTTGATCCGTGTGCAAGTGGCAGTTCGCATTGTAACGAAGATAATTCCAGTAGCAACAACAACGAATAGCCGCACATAGTTTTTAGAAGAAGCATCTCCCGGTCTATTCATAGCAACGTATCAAGACCTAGAGTCTAGACCCTAGCACAATCACGAGAATATGTGAACGAGTGCGGTGTTGTTACGACTTTTATGCTGTGTCGTCGGCAGCCTGAATATGACATGCTTCGAGTGCCTGCCGTCAAGGCAGCCAAGGGAGCGGCACCGAGAATAAGCTGATGAAGGTAACCGAGTTAAGGTTAAGTCCGTGAGGGACCGATAACACGGAGGTAACCTACATGACGACATCATCGACTGTGGACGCGTCGATGGGCGATCATAGTAGATCGTAATCGTCGAGCTTCGGAAGATGGTCAGAAAGGATGTAAAATTCGTAGTCGATCACTTACCTCGTCATTGTAGTTCATGATAGTTCTCTTCAACTTGGAAGTGTCGACCCAAGTGACGAAGTCTTCCATTTGTCTGAGAGGCGATCAGAATACACAAACGAAATTAATTTTGTAACGTGCCTCGTGACAAGAAAAGCAGGATCAGTGATAGTATCAGGACCGACGCGGACGTGACCCTGCTCGATAAATTTTACAGCCTGAAGAGGTGAGTTGAGAATGCAAGTTGAATAGGTCGGAACGTACTGCGCTGACTGTTTCTGCCATCTTACTCATGCACATGAAAACGGCGAGGCGACGCCTGCAAAATGCAGCGACAGTAAGCTTGTTGTCAACATCGCTCAATTTTGCTTGTGAGTTGAGCACGCCGATGTCATAAAGTTTAGAGAGTAGTTGTGATTCCATGCGGGTACGAAACGGGTCTTGAGCTGGTAGAACGGATAAACGGTGTGCGAATGATCTTAGAGCACCGCAGAGCTTGTTGTACCTGTGATGATATTCATGATAACATGATCGACGGAGGAGTTAGAAGCTTACTTGTGGTAATCTTCTCTGTCCTGGATATGGTACCTACGGATGACTTTGATCTCACGAATATTTGCATCTTGTTTCCACTTTATAGTCTTTGGTCAATGATCTATTGAATTGAATAGAGAATGAGACATACGTTTAGAAAGTCAACTTTCTTGAGCAATTTCTGCTCATGATACTTGAATTTACGGACCATGGGTGTAGAATGCTGTGTTTATAAAATTTTGATTCCGGTGATTGTGCTGTCAAGCACGTGGTAAACGAAGGCTGCGTGTGAGAGTCTTGGTAGGTACTTGGACTAGATTCAAACTTGGACGACGTCGACCCTTGTCGTCCTCCGACCATCTTAATTAATAGTTTAGCTAGTCGACTTCGTTGTCGTTGTCGTTGTCGTACTCGTCGAGCTCGTCATTGTCTCTTCGTCATCGTTCTACTCTTCACATATCTTTGATCGTCATGAACGTTCGACCTGACATGCTTCGACCACCACAGAGCATGCTCTCCATGAATCCCCCTCCTCACTTTCAACAACAGCCGTCACAGCAGCAGCAGCAGCCTCCTCCAAATCACGTTTCGGGGATGCCAAATAACTCAATGAACTTACTCACAGCCAGTCCACAATCCCAAAACGGCGTGTACGCAAACCATGACCTGCAGATGCGTCGTCAGCAGCAGTTGCAGCAGGTGCAGCAGCAGCGTCATTATCATCAACAGCAACAACAGCAACAGCAGCAGCAGCAGGCACAGAATGTTCAGATGAACACCGCAGCAGTAGCTTCACAAGCTAATTCTCATATCCCTCAACACGCTCTTCAATCAATTGGTTTTCCGGGTAACATGATGCCTCAAGCTGGAAACAATCTTGGACAGGTCAGAAGAGTCCCCTCTCATCCACAGGGGCTCAATCAGGTCAATCACGTCCAAGCAATTCATCCTGGTCAACCAAATATGCCTGGCATACCTCCAATGAATCCACAAAATAATATGCCTTCTCATTTACGTCAACAATCCGCTCAACCAATGTTGTCTCGTATCCCTGGCTCAATCCCTGGCTCGATGTCACCAGAGTTGTCTATCACTTTAAATCGCTCTCAAGGTCAAAATCAAATGCGAACTCAATCATCCCAACCTCAGTTGATGAACAGTCTATCACAACCAACTCTTCCTCAAGCCGGAACTCCCACAACGATGCCACCAAATGGTTTCCCATCCCACTCGCATCATCCAATCACTTCTTCTTCCCCTCGTCCTACAGGTCCTCCCCAAGGTCATGCCACTAATATGATCATGGGTGCACCAGGTCCTTCACAACCCTCCGGTGCCCGTTCAATAAACGCTGGTGATGGAGTATTTATGGGTATGCAGAATCCCCAATTCAACTCTAGCTTTGCCCCTGGAGGTAATCGAATACCGTCCACCAACCCTTCCTTCACCAGTTTTGTGCCCTCATCTACCCAGGGTGACATGGAAATGCAGCAGAACATGACAGATGGCATATCTAATACAGGCAATCGTCCTGGATTCCTCACTCCTGCTCAGCAGTTTGAACCCACCGATAACAGTTTTGGCGCTAATTTTAACATGCCGACCCAAGTAAACGTCCCCCCTCGTCCCCCATCTCATCCCACGTCCGGTTCACATCCTTCCATACCACCGCGACAACCACCACCTCCTCACCAACATTCTCCGCATCAGCCCGATCCTATGGCAGGTCATGTACAACCTCCTCCAAGACCCCAGTCTCAGCCACAGGGACCCTCTGTTAGACCACCATCACAAGCTGGGCCGTCGCAAACACCCCGAGCCTCGCACCCCCAGCTTCCGCCTTCATCCTCTAGTGGTCTCCTTCCTCCTACACGTATGCCCCCCATCACACAGGCACAGACGTCGCCACACCAACAGCGGCAGGCAACTCCAGGGCAGCAGCCAATAGCTCCACGGCCGCCACAGCCTTCGACGAATGCTGCTACTGCACTCCCTGTTACGACCGCGCCGTCCTCGGAGTCGACAGTTCCGCCTCCCATTCGCGCCTCCCCTGTGTAAGTGTTATTCAGATTACTTATCTTAGTTCTACTTATGCTCTCTCAAAGGGTGGCGATGCCTGTTGGTCTTGGACAGGGTCTTGTTCGATTGCTCCAGTTCAGCGGAGTCCTTTCAACCGAAAACCCCACTGTACGTCATTTCATATTAATATCATCCCTCAATCATGAATCCTCGGTAGAAACATCAGCTATCACACTGGGAAACTGTTGTGAAAGACTACTTCACTCCGAAAGCCATAATGAAATTTACCTTATGGAAAGATAACCAGCGGAATGAAGCAAAGCCTTTCGGTCAGTTGCAATTTTCTCAAATCTAAGCTTAACTCATCCGTTCCGGCATCAGAGATCGGTGTCCCCATACTGCCTCGGTTTTTTCTAGTCACCACCCAATCTGGCGTCAAATCTATGACACTCTCGCTAGACGGTGCCCGAGAACGGCTACTCTCACAACACCACGCGGTGGTGGAGTGTGTTACGGCTGTTTGGACATACCGATACACCAACGGGTACACAGTCACACTTCGGGGTCCGCTCACAGTCCACGTTCTGCTCATTCCTCACCCAAACACTGCCCCCTCTCAAACACCGCCATATTCCCTGAAGTTTGACCACCTCCAATTCGATGCAAATCATCACGAAAAGTTTATCGCCTTGGACTCGGTGATGGGCCATAGGCAATCGGAGTCACCGAAAACGCCACGTGTGAGGACGGCACCGACACCAAGTCCGAACGGGACGGTGATGCATAGGATGGATGATGAGAGGATATGGGAAGAACCCAGAGTTATGATCGATCATGCGTCGATACCGGGAGAACCTGTAAATGCATTTGGGATCCCGCAAGCTACAATGCGATGTCTGGAGGTACGTACTTTTTGGGTCCGCATTTCTCTTTACTGAACGCGAGGCGCGGTAGTTGGCCGAAAGTGTCAGTCAGATGACCGATCTAATCGCATTTGCGAATGAAACAAAGCTGGGACCAATGGGTAATGTTTGCTTGTTAATACTCTTAGTAAACAGTCACTGACTTGCTGGAACGGTTAGACGCTCTTGCAAAGCTAGCGGACAAGCTACGAGAAGGATCGCAAGGGGGCCCTTATATGGGCATGCCTGGGCACTTTCTCCCCTTTCAAACCATGAATGGGCTCTCAACGCCACCGGTGACATTGTATCACAGTGTGTCTTCATCACCGTCAGTATCGCATCCTGGGCCCTCTGCGCACTCCCCCAAAAACCTCCCTCCTTCGGCTGACAACTCACAAAAGCAGACCAGACCCCCAACTGCATCTGGCACCGCGCCCCCAAACTCCTCAAATCCAGCCAATGCACCCACACCTTCCCAATCTGGCATGACAACGCCTTCAATGACCTCGGCTACCCTCAAACGCAAGCCCAACGACACCAATTCGCCTTCTCAATCAAATGCCGAACCTTCAAAAAAGACGCGAAAGTTGACCCAGAGACGGTAGCAGATGATTTATATATTCTGGATTTCTTTTGTTGCTTCGTCGTCGATCGATCTGAGCGATCATATTTTTTGTCGCATTGCATGATGCTGAATATACCAGCTTCGATATCGACATAGTATTCTATCTTCGCTAGGGATGCCACGCTCATTGTCAAGTAGAATTGCTTTACATACATCTGTTTTTATTTATAGCTTTTTTCTGTATCATCACACATCGTGTTCAATTTCCTTTGATGTCTGAGTTCTTGGGGTATCTGACCTAATAGACTGCCACTAAGTTGCCCTCGTGTTGGATATCAAAAAATGTTAGTCCACAAAATGTGCTCAATGCTTATATTATGCAACCACCCATCTCTCTAAACTCCTCCCCATCTGCATCACGAATAAATAGGTTCATGGCTAAAATCGCACTGATCGCCATATCTGCACCTGTGATTACGTTCAATTAGTTTTAGTCCCACGACGGATTTGGTATGTTTGATGCTCGCCTTCCTTCTGCAAAGAAACTGCATGGTTTTCGTTTACTACTTCTATACGACCCATCCTCTCCCCGTCCTCGACCACGTCCCCGACCGCGAAACTGACCCCTATCTGCTGCCCATCGCCCGCGAGCACTGCCGTTGTCAGCATATCCTCGACCATAATCACCACTGGCGGCATTCGGATTCCAGTTCTGATCTGCGCCTCCAAATTGGGCTTGTACACCGCCTCCAGGCGGCTGCTGGCTGAACAGCGCTTGGGCCTGCTGCATCAATTCTTGCACCTGTTCTGGGGCAATAGGCAATTGTGAAAGCAGTGCGGGATCAAATCCAAATGATTGAATGCCCGCACTACTGGGCGCACTCATCGAATCAAAACCTCCCGATAATTGACCTACGAGATCAGCGACAGATGCAGCATTGGGCTGAGGCAAGTCGGCTTCTCTCCAGAAGAAATTATCGCACTCTGACCCCACCGTCATGATCTTCACATCCACATCTATCTCGTCATCACCAATGGTTGTCGTGGGCTCGCCAGGACTGTCAGGTATTTGTGCTTGCGACATATATAGTGCACCCAAAGCTGTTTGCTCACGCTCCTCCTGAGTTGTCTTTTCTGCACTATTCTGTCCGCGTTGGGCCGCTTCGAGATCGAATTCGAGAGCTATAGATTGTGTTTATTAATTGGTGGCGACTCATGATAACGACGATAATTTGCTTACTTATTGGATCCGTCCAATCGATAACTTCCTCGAATAAGGGAGCATGTAAAGCAGCACCCTCTCCCCGATCCAGATCGCGCAAACTGTGAGTAGTATGAACGCCCTATGTGAACAAAATACACAAAGGTATTCATGACATCAATATAAGTACTGTACACCAACATAAAAAACGAGAGTAGAATGCTGACATCAACAGGGTCATCGTCGTACACAGCTCGTTCTATCAGCCGGATCGATTCTAGCTGACCATCAGGAGCCCAAGTAACAGACTTTCTCTTTGATCTTCCAGAAGTCACCAGGGGCGGTGTGATCGATGTCGAAGCTGGTGGCGGTGTGGGCGTTACTGGAGAGTCCCTGCGCCCTTTACCCATCGACTTCAATGCCTCCTGGAACGGATCGACCGATGATGGTTGCGCAACATTAAGATCCGGTTCCTTCTTGATAGGCACCGGGGCTTTCTTGAAGCTTGGTAACTTGGCTTTCGGTTTCGGCGCAGAAAAGAATGAGGAATCTGAACGAGCATCTTTGACGGCGGTACCAGGTTTCATCTCTTTCTTCACTACTGTTGGCCTGGACGCGGAGGCAGTAGGCGCTACGGCAACCCTTTTCGCAGGTGGTGGCGCTTTCGCTGATGGCTGTTCGACAGGCTTCCTCTTTTTGAGCTTTGAGTCTACAATGCACGGATTGATGAGCGCTTGTTTATTGGTGCAACGAACTGACGTGACCTACCCTCAGTTTGAGTATTTTCTGCCTGCTTTTGGGCAGTTTCGACCAATAGTCGCCATCTCCGTTCCAAGTTCGATGCCATGTCCTTGATCGCTGCACATTTGGGTAACACAGAAATCAAACAAAAGTTAGATACATGTAATTTTCGTTTGCTCAAGCAAGTAGTAATAATACGACAGACACGCAAACTTTGGTTGCAAGGCCGAGATCGTACACGGTTCGCGGAATCTCTCACGGAGACCGCGTGAGTGGATATTGTGAAACCAAACGCTCACCTGGAGCTGGAGGCTCCTTGACTAACTTGACGATAATCTTGCCCAACTTCGACGACTTGAGTAACTCGACTGACAACGGTAACCTGTCAATGATCTTTGCGCAGTATCAGAAGCGACTTGCAATCTCGAATATGCGTAACATACGTGAAGTAACGGCATTACAGTGTCAACCAACGGGGTGTCAGACTTGGCCGTGGCAGCAGCTTTTAGCCATTCCCGAGTAATATCCATAGCAGTGTTATTTTCGGACCACGCCCGGAAAAAATGATTAGCGGCGTTATCGCGGATCTTGGTGAGGATTTCCATTCGCAGGGCAGGTTCAACCTCCTCAGAACCAAAGTCGTCGATGAGATTGACGAGGTTGTTGATCGCACGTGCACCACTGAATGCGTTGGGCTGCAAAAGAGGTTTGAGGTCAGTGACAAAACTATCCTTTCGAGCCTGGATGTTTATCGTCGGTGGTTGTGCGGGAGCAGTAGTGGTGGAGGTCGTTGTGGTTGCCGTAGACGTTGAAGGTGTAGATGGCGATTGCGCATAGAAGGAAGACAACTGTCCCATCATTGTAGAAGTGGGCGAATGAAGAACATGGGGCGAAAGAGTGCCTTGAGATTGTGATGTGGGTTGATGCTGAGTTAAATGCGAGGAATAAAAATGTGCGGGAAGAACATAGGCAGGATTAATGGATAAAGTAGGATGCTGATATTGATATGGATGTCGGGGTTGGGATTGAGGAGTGGGTTGAGCTACATGAGTTGGAGACTGCGTATATTGTCGGGGTGGTTCCGATCCGGATCCGTTCATAGTTGTCAATGCGGGACTGCAACAAATGTGTGAACAAAATGAGTACAGGAAGGAGGTAGAACGCACTCGATCATCATCGGTTGCTGGTTCTGTGCGGGAGTCGATTGATGCTGAGAAGTGGACTGTTGAGAGGAGGTCGTAGAAGTTGCACCATTGAGTGTGGAGTAATTCGACAACGGTAGATGAGTTTGCGGGTTTGTCCATGACATTGAACCATAAGGAACGGCATTATAAGGACCAGGAACTGAAGATAAGTAGAATGGATTGAATGGACCGCCATAATACGCAGGTGGCTGAGAGATCGATGAAGACGTTGAAGGTCCTATTACAAGAGATGACCAGTATTTTAATATTTTTTTATACGATGGCGCTCAACAGCGTGTTTGGAGCACGGGCGCTTATGAATAAGATGCTTACCCGCGAGGTCGCCTATTGTATAGTCGCTCAAATCGAGACTTGGCGGCTGCGCAGTTGTTCCAGGAGGACCTCCTGCTCCATTTGTGGGGGACGACTGTTCTTTCCAGTCGTCGGTGGATGGAGAGCCTCCAGTTAAATTCTGCGTCCAGTTTTGCGCATTCGAATACAAATCCATAAGGACTGTTTTCTTCTTTTTCTGCTGCTTCGGTTCTCAAGCGTTATTGGGGCAACACTAAACGGCTTATTTCTGTGCAACGAGACGCAGGAAAAGCAGGAAAGAAATGTAGACGTTATACAAGCCTTCTATCACCTTTTTTTTTTGCAGTGCGTTCTACGGCTCAAACTGCCTGAGAGACCTGGCTCAGTTGAGGGTGCGAGTGTCAGCTTCGTCGCCACTGCAAACGAACCCACATGATCTTCTTTTTTCGATCTCCGATTTAATAATGAAACTCGGCGACTCGGCAGAAGTAACGTTGTTCATTAACGCCTCACATGCAGTTCTCAAATATACATAAGGAAAACTACGACGGCCTTCTATTACACGTGTGAGTCCAACAAGACGGTCTAATATGATAAGGAATGATAATCAAAAATCTTGCCTATCATTAGACCACGGCTCGCTATCCGAGCCATGACCAGTCTTTACATAGGTTTGCACTTAACTTTACTTGATTTCCTATTAGTTGCAATTGTTTCATTAGGAACCCTAATAGCTGTCAACAAACAACAGTTTATAATTGCTTACAAGCGTCAACAAACTTGTTGATTTTTCACATTTGAATCCTTTCCTTGTCTTTTCTTACTACTCTCCTTTTCTAATAATCATGCCACCTAAAGAGCCAAAAGAAGAACTTGACCTTGATGAGAAGAAAGCTCAGGTCCGTATTCTCTAATACATCTGATAATCATCGCGCCTGGCTCACTCTCGACGCGTTCTCCTATTTAGCTCGCGATCAAGTTCAACAATGCCGCGCGTCAGTTCAGTGCCCTTGCTGAAGTGCTTTCCAAGGCTGTCACCGAAGTACCCATCGATGAAACAACTGTTAACAGTCTCACCGAACTTGTGAACGCGGCAATCGCGAAACCGTCGCGTAAGCGTAAGCTCGTCGCGCTTGAGATCGGCGAGGATGGTCTCCCCAGAAAGAGGAAGCGCGAAAAGAAAACCAAGGATCCCAATGCACCAAAGGGTCCTGCCTCCGCTTACATTCTTTTCCAAAATGATATTCGTTCCGCGTACAAGAAAGAACATCCAGACATGTCTAATAAGGAGCTGCTAAGACTCATCGGTGACCAGTGGAAGACGTTGTCTGAAGACAAGAAAGACGTACGTGCCTGTCAAACTTATGTACATGATCGTCGCTCATCCGTACCATCAGTTCTACCGCGATCAGCACGGCAAGGCCAAGAAGAAACACGAAGTTGACCTTGCTGCCTATAATGCCCAAAATCCCGACCACCTTCCTGCAGAAGCCAAGGACGGCGAGAAGAAGAAGAAAAAGAAGGAAGAGGAGTCAGAACATCCTGCGGCGAAAGAGGTTGCGAAGGCTGCTCCCAAGACTACCAAGAAGGCCGCTGTTCCCGTACGCTCTTTCGTGCCAGTTGTGATCTCCGCTGACGTTCCTGATCAGAAGGCTGGTAAGGTGGTTCCAAAATCTAAAGAGGTGGTTGAAAGTTCGGGGTCTGAGGCAGAGGATACGTCGGAAGTCGAGGCCTCAGATGCAGAGTCGTCAGATGATGAACCGGCACCGAAAGCTAAAGCCAAAGCAACCACAGATGAAGAGTCCGAGTCAGAATCTGAAGTTGATACCTCTTCCGAGGAAGAGGTTCCTCCTCCGCCTCCTGCAAAGAAGTCCAGAAAATGATGCCAAGAGTTTCCCTCTGAATCGGTTCTACGTTGGTTATCTTCTTCGTATGATACATATACTCTATTATTTTTATCGTCAGCAAGCATACTATGGCTATTGATTCTTTTGAATACTATACATACTATTCTTCGATGACCCTCTTTTCAAGCTATTGGTCGATGTACTTAGCATCTATCCATGTAGGGCTTACGTATACTGCTATAAACACAGCAATCCTGTGTCTAGTCACCGTCACCCATTATGTGTGACCTGCCAGCGGCTGACCACTATATAAACAGCAACCCGCAATCCTGCGACCGGTATCTTCTTCGTTTCAACTTTCCTTACCATGTCCTATCCTCCCCCGAATCCTGATTCAAGGCCTCTTCCGAGAGGCTGGGTTGCGCAATATAACTGGGAGTATGTCTTTCACAATCTGATAATCGCTTACAGAGCTCCTGATCATCGTAATCTACAGTTACAAATCATGGTATGTATCTCATTCACGCCAGGCATCTTGACACCTCCTCATCGATATATGATTATCCATGATACAGGTTTTATGTGAATGAGATGGAACAACCTCCTCGGTCATCTTGGGAACATCCCCTAGGCCCACCCCAATACGCACCTCCTCCCAATCGTGACTTCAGCCGGTCGCCTTACCAAGACAACTACAATCAGGCGCCCGGTCCAGGTTACGCGCCATCCTACGGTGGTTACGGAGGTGGTGGGTATGGTGGTAATGCACCTGCCGGTGGGTATGGCGGTTACCAGAATCCCCCACCTGCAGGAGACAGAGGTAAGAGGTGATTCAGATGTGTTGAATCGTAGATATCAAACCATTTTGCCAGGCTTCTTTGGCAGGACGTCTTCTCAGCCCCAGCAGCCTGTTTATGCGCAGCAGGCCCCTCCTCGGAAGAGCGGACCGGGGGTGGGCACTGCACTGCTGGCCGGTGAGTTCTGGTCTGTTGTGCGATGCTGATAATATTGATGCCCGGATCAGGCGGTGCAGGTTTAGTTGGCGGTGCTCTCCTCATGGATGCCTTTGAGAATCACGAAGACAGAGTAGAAGAACAGGCCTACGACCAAGGTAAGTCACTCTTGCTAGTGTCTGAACATAACTAAACATCCAATAGGGTACGAGAATGGATACGAGAATGGCAATGACAATGGATATGACGATAACTGCGGCGATTTCGGAGGAGGAGGCTGGTAAACGACATACTTGGTTGGTTGGGTAACGCGAATGCATGATGTAGGTTCTTTGCGCCTAGTATGGTGGGCTCGTGTTTGTGTATAGTAATTTGAAGCTTGGATTTGTGCAATAGAAGTGCCTTGTGGCACTTCATCGTACAGGTTATATGTGATGATCATATACTTCCATTAGTCGTGATCAGTAGTAGTACCGGCGACTGCCTGTTCACGGAGTTTGGTACCGGGCACAGTCGGCTTCTCTTTCGGAATTACATAATAAACTTATAGAGAGTTCACTTCAAGCTTTGTTCCGTCGAGCATCGGCTTGAATAGTATATTCTGAATACGCCATGCTGGCATCGGTGCCTTGGTCATGTCATAATTTTCAGAGGATTCGCTATGTGCCGTTTCACTACTAGTACTAGCTATTCACAATTTACTATCATTCCATGCTAACGCTGGTGATCATACCAGTACGAGAATCAATCAACCCATGGTTTCTTAGCACACATGTTGACAACGTTGTTGATCTATCAGGTCATCGATTCATCAATCAGTCACAGCCTTGATAGGTACTGACATATTTGACAGACGAGCCTATACAAGGACACGCTATATTCGTGGGTACCTGGATGTACCTTGCAATGTGCCCATGATATAGTACAATGAGTTTCTTCTCTGCTTGATCCTGCAGTCTCAATCGCTTCCCACTAATGAGTTTTTATATGGGTGTCGTGCCCGCAGATGGGCCCTCTGCACAGACTGGCATAATTTGGTGAGTGATTCCTCAGCGGGGAACTCTAAAAATCTCAATTCACGATCAAGGTCACCCCACCAACAGACGCAGACGAATCCTCAGCCTCCAACTACCGTCAGGGTTATGTCTAATTCCAGCAATTATGCAACACCAGTCACTCCTGCGCAAGCGTATGCACGCTCTGTTGTCTCTGGACAACCTGTTCTGCAACACACCATCGAGCGCAGGCAGCTAGATTCACAATCGAGTCAACAACCAGGGCCAAATTTACAATCTTCAATTGACGTTTCCGCGTCTACACGCGGTCAGTCATACGCCCAACGCCTGTATGCCAGCTCGTTAAGCAAGCAGACCCAAGCACAGACCCAACAGCGGCTCACCAGCAGGCGTCCCTCTTCTGGACCTGGGGAATCTTCAAGCAACCGAGTTCCGGCTGGCCCACGGGCTCCACATGGTGCCAGAGCATCTCTCATGTTGAATGCGGATCATACAAATACTCCCCAAACTGTTTCCGCTCTTGATTTTTACCATAGCAGTATCGCCAAGCTTGATCTTCAGCCACCGGTACCTGATCGAGGCACCAATTCTCCGGGAGCTCGACGCCCTCAGTCAACCACAGGTCCCGCTTCAAGCATTTCCTTGGCTCATTCTTCAGTTCCCATTCAGGCACCCAGTGAGCGTAGCTCGATTCTAACGGAACATTCCGACGGGCCTCCGCCATCACCTGCTATCGACCCCCGACGGTCCAGTCAGACGGGATTGGGTTGTAGGAGCCCACCCAGTGCAACGCATGTAGTACCAAGCGGCTCGACGTTCCCTCCACGGTCCGAGAACGTGCACAATGTCATAGTTTCGCCTGTTCCACCCCCAAGGGAGTTTAGCCCATATTCGGAGGATTATTCAGGAGGTTCAGCTTATGGGGCTGCAATCACTTCTAACCCCGAGTCCGTCACTCAACCTAGCGATCCCTTGCCGCAGACTGATAGTCTTGATGTCGGCGGCTCTGAAGAAGTACCCTTATATTCACTCATTGACGACGAACCTCCTCCCCCAGACTTTGACCAGTCGCAATCCATGTGCAGCGTGACCGGAGCAAGCACATATCATGTAGAATCTCCCACAGTGCTAGCACCTCCTGATGTACCCTCGCCCACACTGCACGAGTCCAATATTGTATCTAGGGCTGTACCTTCAACAGATGCAGATATTCCCTCATTCATTGAGACCACTCGTGTACTTTCTCCAGAACCTCTTTCGGGATCTCCACGGGCTATGCCAGAAGTAGCGTCATACCCTATTCGGAAGTCGCCTGAGGATGTCAAGGAGAAATCATATGGTTACTCTACAGAGGACTCGATGCCTGAGTTCTCTCAGAAGTCATCATCGTACCCGCCCATAGAAGCTTCATCGTCATCTCGAACGCTATCCGAAGATGTGCCTTCATACAGTCAACCTCGGTACAACACCACTTCTCTGGACATACCGTGTTTTCCTATTTCTCCGGCAGCGTCCTCACGCAATGACACTTCTGCGAACACTTTTCCTACAGTACGACCGCCCGCTCTTCCACAGAGGAGTCCCGTAGTTTCTACACCAGCGCCCATCATAGCCCCACCCCCACCCACAATGTCTGCACCTCCTCCATTAAGCGCAAAGGTACCCACTGTGAACCCGGTTGAAGTTCCACCAGTGGTTTCCATGCCTCTTCGGCTCAGTAGCAGCTGCCAACCATCTAGCCCACCTCTTCCTCCAAGAGCCAGGGCGGAGCTGACATTCCCTCCTTCCCCACCTTTTATTGATCATTCTGCCGGAACGACCTCGCAAATATATTATACAGCTTCTCCTTCGCCTCTTCCTTCGCCTCCCCTCTCACAGCGTTCTCAAGGCCCATCAGTACTCTCCGCATCATCAACCGGTAGTCATCCTCAGCTATCTCCGGATATATCACCTACACTGCAAGGACAGGTTCCTTACCAGTCGTCGCATCAAAGCTTCCAGCCTCCCGAAGAGTTCAGACCCCAGCTATCTCCCACTGTATCCCATACACTGCAAGGATACACACAGGTTCCTTGCCAGTCACCATATCAAAGTTTCCAATCGCAGGCCTCTCCCCCGCCCCCACCGCAACTTGGAACAGCACCAACTTTGCCTGCTCAACCGGTTCAATCTAGCAGGGGACTCGGAAAAAATGTTGTGATGGGTCTAGCAGGAGGCGCTCTGGGTCTGCTCGGCGGGGCTGTACTCGCTGAGACACTTAGCGGTAGTGATATTGTTGACGATATCACTGGAAACATGGATGGGATGACGTTTGGAAACCCTGCGGGTGGTCTGTTTGACTCTAATATGGGCACTGGTGATATTGTGGGGAGCGGATTCGACCCTACGGCGAACTTTCAAGGAAACCAGACGTTCTCTGGAGACTCCTTCGGTCAAACATACGACATGTTTGATCAGAACACGGGGAATGGTGTAGACCCCACTCAATTTCAAGGACAGTCGCCTATGCAGACATTTGATGTATCTCAGTCACAACAGCAGCCAAATGACCAGAGCAGTCAAGGCAGCCACACGCACTATCTGCATGACGCAGGACGGCTCCTACAAGCCGCTTACAAGATGTATAATACCTCTCATCAGACGGATGCAGCTCAGGGGTCTCAAGGTTCTCATACAACGGCTCCGCTGCAACAAACCCTGATGTCCACGATGTCCGGCACCCCAAGTACCGGTTGCCCTCCTAATTCGCCGCCGATAGGATACGTACAGACAGGTGTGTCTATTCCTTTCCACGGAACGTCTTTTAACCACTCTATTACATCAGGCTACCCCGGTCAGACACAGCAAACCGGGCAAATCACGCACCCTATGGCATCTCAAACCGGCGCCCAACCAGCTGCCACGCCATTCTCACAACATCACTCGTCTGTCAATCCTGCTTCTCAGCAGGGCATCCATTCACTTTCTCATTATCATCACCACACGTCTCCACAAAGCTCTCACACATTTCACACCCAAAACCTGCATATGGATCATGTTGCCCACCCCTCCTTCGAGACTGCCACTCATACCATGTACTCGCAAGGTCCGCCAACACCAGTCCAGTATACTGCGAACCACGGCCACGGCACTATTCCTCACCATAATTATTTGGTCCAATCCCACGCGGGGCACTCCGTCCATCCCGCACAACATCATGCTCAAAACTCGCTACAGAATCCCACTGGTCAACAACCTCCGAGTGCTGGTGTGAACAAAACTGCGCTCGCAAAACAATTCGTCAAAGGCGCGTTGATGGCCGGCGGTGTTCTGGCAAAATATAACCGTCTGAGTGGAGGTAATGGATTTGTGGGGAATGTGAATGGGAATAATGGAGGATTGTTTTAATTGCTAGCCCTATATAAATATCAGTCGTCGCATGCAAATTCTAGGTTCAAGTTGTTTATGGATAGGTACCATAGTTTAAATATATATTAGCTATCATTAGGCAGCTTTTGAGTCGCCCGCCTGATTGGAGAGTTTTCCGGTCTCTTTGACACCCTTCAGTAGTAACATCCCGATTTGCATTGGCTCCAGGTAGCCAGCTGGGGAATTCTCGACTCATTGTTTGTATCGATACCGAGAAGCGAATATTCGACTATAAGGTTACGGTCTTCTAGACAGTCACTAGCACCGCATGGAAGGCCGGGTCGCTGGGATCAGTTTAATATCCCTCCTTCGACCCGTTGCGAATTCGAAGGACGCTTATTCACCTAGTCCCACTGCTGGGGAGTCGCTGCTACCCTGTCTTCCGAGCTCACGGGAGAAAGCTTGAAGTTTGAACCACTAGTATTTCCTACGGGGAAGGTTTTAAATTCGTAAGTTGTATTCCGCATTCGTACACCTTCCCAGTACTCCGAGTTGGGGTGATCTGAGCGCTGGCGGCGGCTGCAGCCTGAGTAGGAGGAAAAGTAGTCGAGTGACAGGGTCCACGCTCGGCTTCCGAGTTGTATTCTTCTGCTCACCACCATGAATCCCAAGCATGCATTTTCAGAACTGTTCAAACAGATACCCTCGTTCAAACGCTCAGGTGCGTGTCCGATCCTCCAATTCAATGTCTTTCTCTTAGAACATGCGAAAACCGCGATCTGCGGGAATGGTCGTAACCCAGAATTTATGTGCACACACGCACTGTACGCCTTCAAGGCAAAGTTAGAAGAACAGCTCAAATCGCCAACTACCGAAATACCTCCGACGCAAGACACTTCTAAGCAGCGCACCAGATCTACGAGCAGCACAAAAGATTAAGGTAAGAGAACTCTGGAAGGACCTATGGAAAAAGTCGCCCCGATACACCCGCACTCGAGAAATTGACCCATCCATGCCATCTGCCAACTACCTCAAACTCATCAATGGTTTGCCCAAGCGACAATCCAGCATATATATTCAGCTATGCACACGACACATCCCCTTGAACTATCATCTCCACCACATCAACAAGGCCAAATCACCCCACCGCCCAATATGTCCAGGAACGAACAAAACCATCCATCATTTCATCTTCGAATGCCCCCAGTACCAAAGAGAACGTCATATCTTTGCAAACGCCACTCGCCGAAGCGCCCTGTCAATAGCTTCTCATCCGAAAAAATAACCCCACACCTGTCCCTGATTTCACGGGTCGTTTCAGCGATATTCGTCTGCCCCACTTATTATCTCATCTCACCATTTGGAAAACGAGCTTGGAAAGTGAGTTCAAGGCAACACCCGAATTCATTTATACTGAATACAAGCAGGGCGAATTCGCAATCCCGCCTGGCCTGCATGAAACTGATATTGCATACTTGCCGCCCCTGCTTCGCCTCAGACTTGTAAGTTAGAGCATCAGGTCAACCCCTACTCTGATTGTACACTGTTTCAGGCCTCCCTACAACAATTCGCAGTTCCATCACTGCTTTCTTGAATTTATTCATGGCTACTATGGCCACGTTTGAGACTCCTGATCACAGATACACCCCAGGGGATATCACGCCTTCCTGGAGTTCTTGGCAAGATAATGAAGTTCAACGAGAAATTCGCGGGAGCACCCGACGTTCATACTTTCAGGACCGATAGTGCTTTACTGGAGCACTGCGCGTGAGTACCATATTTGTGATGAGCCAAGGTGCTAAGCTGAAGGCATGTAGCTACTGACTGAATGTGTCGGCGTATTCAGCGCAGTGAATGGAATTTGGGTGTATCTGCATGAGTTGAATGGTCCTGCAACATGTTTGTCATCCGTCCAGTAGCTTGTCAGTGCTTTTTTGTAGGATCACTATGTGGCGAAACTTTGTGTTAAAGGATCTGTTGGTTCATATCAGTTGGTAACAACTACCATGATCCATAGTATACCTACCAGTAATGTCAGATCTTCCAGTCTGAATGCATCCGTTGTCAGGTCTTCCTAAGACAACGGAGATGCGTGATTCGATTCCTTTGTTCTGAGTGGGAGATGTGGTTCTTTGTGACCTGCAATTGGCTGCGCAGCACAGCCACTTGTGGACGTTCAAGTTAGTAACAAACTGGGCGAATTGATCATGCATGCATGACCTACTGTGCTGCAGCATTTTCAGGGGTGATCAAACTGCAAGGAACGTCGAGCAGCCAAGTTCTGCCCTCAAGGCCTCATGTTTCAGGCCATGTCAAACTATTTGTTCCACGCCAGTGTCACAAATTATTCATTATCAAACACAGGAGCTCTGCATGCCCAATCCCCATAACAAGTACAATGCAAAGCTCTAAGCCCTATCATTCAACATCCATCTAACAACCATATAGAACATACACCAAGTGATGACAAGATACGATAGCTATGTCCAGCATGCAATAAGGGACTTGTGCAATAAGCATAAAGAAAATACACCAAGAAATAATGAAGAAAGGAAAACACCGAGAAGAGGGAATGTTTGATGCAAAAGGAGTATCAGTGATATGAAGTGATGCAACAGGAAGTTAGCAGCAGTGACAGATACAGGTCAAGGGGAACTTACAGTCGTATGCTGGACTATGTTGTGTTGCAGGTAGGAACGATATACCCATAGACTGACTTCTTCCAGCAGAGACTGAACTTGCAATCTCCCTTCTTAGCACAGGCCTTGCTGGCAAGGACTAGTTTGTATTGCTTCTGATGCCGATTTAAAGCATCAGACCTTGACCACTGCCTGCTGCAATAGGGGCATTCATAGGACATCATATAGTGAACACTCTCAATGTGACAGGCCAAATTGAGTATTGCCCCTGGTTTCGAGCAACCCTTGAATTTGCAAGGAGCCATGTCTTTGGATTTGACACCGTGCCAATGGAACAGGTGATCTGTGACATGGACCTTGTTCATTTCTACAAACAGCCCACACGGCTGGTCCATCCAACAGCATGCTCATATGCAAGTATCTCTGTGGGTAGTTCATTTGTAATCTTGACAGACCATGTGGGATGAGAATTGTCGAGTTCCATTGCCCCAAATCTCCTTGTTCAAAGGAGATTACTGCAGGCATCATGAGTCCTGCAGTTTCTGATGTCTACTGGTTGCGGGTTGTGAATGGGCATAGTCATGACTATGGCACTAGCATCTGCTAGCCTGTAAATACCAAACCTGCCCTCTCTGATTTTGTCATCATCCAAGCATCTGTGCTTGCACTTGGTTGGCACCAGAGACAAACTCAAACTGCCATCCTCGGATTCAACAGTATAGTCAGTTTTACATGGGAGGCTTGGTGTTACAATTGTTGTATGCCTCTATTCATTTCTCTTCTTTTCTTATGCTTTATTCCTTTCTTGCTTACTTCATCATTCCCTTGTATATTACTTTTGCCCACAGTCACTTGACTGTACGTTCATACATGACTCATCTTGACTCGGCTCCGACTATGACTCACTCTGACTCCCTATGACATCATATGTTCAACATGTTGTACTTTAGCTGCCTTCCTCCTTTGGTTACACAGCCCATTTATACCTGACAAGCCTGCCCTAAACTTCCATTTTACTTTAGCATATAAATGCTCATAGATACACTGTATTTCCTCATTCTAATCTTACTGGGTTTTACCTGGAATATCCTTCACTAAGGACCCCCAATCCTTAGTTGTCTTGAATTGTTGTGACAGTCTAGCTGGTGCTAGCCTTGCAATGAGTCCATTTCCATTATTTGTCTAGCTCCTATACTGAATAGCGTGACCACCCCTAACCCTAGCACCATCAATATATGCAGTTACCAAGGTTACCGCACCCTTGCCGGACTACCGTACCGTGGTACTGAGACACATTTCCACAAGCCAATGCCCACTGAATGCCCATGCCATGACCAACTAGTTCCATTTGGTGCATAGTACATTCCCATTTACCACTGCTGATCCCATGGCAAGCTTTATTACATGTAGAACGTGTGCCACAGCACATGTAGCACTATTACATATTGCTAGGGCTAAGTCTCACATGCTCACTACTACTCTCACCTATCGATTCCGCGTACTTATGATGTATAATAAAAAGACTAATGACTTCTCCTCCGTTCGATACTCCCCTTCTACCATACAGTGGTAGAAATAGTCACTTACAATCATTTTTATATCATATCATTCATTAGATGGGATTCCTGTACCGCTACCGCTATTGCTATACGCAAATATATTTTCTTTGAATTCCAAATATCTTTGAAGGATCCTTTTACGTTCCTCACTCTCAACGCTTCCCTTACCACTGAAACAAGGAAATAACAGCTGGCCTATAGGTAGATGCAACTATTTATCCTACTGAAGGTGCGAGTATGTAGTTCGACCCGAGAGGACTGCAATAGAAGCAATTTCCTTTTGTTAGTTAGCAAGGGAACACAGTCAGACTAGACAATAGAGGTAAGAGACCACTCCGAATGTTACCGCCATCAGCAGTACTATGGCAGAACAAGATAATCTGTGAATGAAAGTTCAATGGCAAGGGTGCTAGTTAGCGACACCGAGATAGCGACCGCGGTAACTGCTGAAATGTGAACGCTGTGCCCATGATAATGATCAAGAACAGCAGCAACGGTAAGAGTCACCGGTAGCGGTCCAATACTCCATAACAAAATCAAAAGTCTAAGAATGAGAGTTTAGCTCGTAGTATCCCATGGCAACTTATAGCGGTACTAAGTGCCGATAGGTCGAAAGTTTAAGGCAAGAATGAAGATATGATTTGCACGAAACAAAAGATAATACTACGAGTGACTTCTATGGCTACCACAGAACGAGGAAGTGAAGTACGAAAAATATCTGGGAGGCTTTTTAACATAGTGTGTGAGCGACCAGAATGGATAGGTGAGTATAGTAGCGAGTGCGCGAAGCAATTGAACTGAATATGTAATCACGCTGCAGGGTACTGTGGCATGAGGCGTACATGTAATAGCGCTTGCCGTGGGATCAGTTTCGACAGTTACTAATTAATACGCACCAAATGGAGCTAGATGGACATAGGATGGACATGGATGGACAACACAGTTCGGATGGTCGGTATGAGTGCCACTTGACGTTCGGGTCCCTTGGCTATGATCTGAGATGCATGTAAAATAGCTAGGACATGAGCCTAGTGGCAATATGGTCGCTACACCGCTACCTTCACTAAGCACCGGTATCATCAGTTTCATTGCTATCATGCTTTCACTCATCGCTGACCCCCGGCATACCGCGCTATCATGAATAATGGCATATGCTTTCACCACGCTTGTCATTAGCGGCCCTCACAGCATCATCGGCATCACCAGTACTAACAGTATCTACCTTTTGCGTGGCGCTTAGCATCAGCATCCACGGAGAACACAGCGCTATCAGCAGCAATGCTACTGCTAGCCTCGGGAACACTTTATAGGAGCATCACACGTCTTATAGCAGCGCTTGACGAAGTATATTCACCTGTAGCCCCTCGGGTCGAACATTCTTGCACTGCAAGGATAGCAGCTAGGCAAGCACTCGACATATACTAGTCTAGGTGGTAGTTCGCTATCAGCCTAGCTAGATTGTAGTCTTTACATCGTATCTAAAGCTTAGCACACCTAAGTCTTAGTCTAAAGCAAACCTTTGCTTCAACTCAGCTAGTTCCGTGTACACTAACTTGGAACTACCTTCGTCATCGCCAAACATATTCAACTCAGCCAGTCTAGTTCTCTCAGGCACTCGACTGTCTTCGTTGTTTACTTGAACCTACGTTAGACCTATGTCAGGCTAGTGTAGCGAACCATTGCTTATTTGCTTTGGTATATGAATCCACATTCAAGAAGCCTCTTGTGTGTGGCCTTTGTGTTAAGAACTATCCCAGTTCATAACACTTGGCACACATGGTCACATCAGAAGCAGAGGAAGGTGGCATAAGAAAATTATGAGATAAACTGCACATCATCCAACTCAAGATTAAACACAAACCCATCCAAAAGCATTTCAGACTGCTGTATGTGGTGCTAAATGTGGAAGATATCATCAGCATATGAAGATACCGAGTCAACATGTGAGTAGACTTGCAAAGACATGAATGATTCAAATGAATGATATGAAGGGCTTAAGATCACAAGATGAATTGTCAAATTAATAGGGAGCGAAGGACAGAAAAACGCCAGGTTTTCAACCTCACAACATAGGAGAAATGCTAGACAAAGCATGCCTGTGGATGCACATTGTGCCCCAATAAGATGTCGCAAAAAGGTAACCATTTGTAGTCCATGGACAATATGAAACACACCAGTGGCCTCCATGAAATTCATTTCTTTGAAGTTCCATGTATTAATCCATGAGAATGTGAACTGTCCACAGCACATCGCCCATCATCCTTTGTATGCCTAAACAGTAACATTGATGTAAGCACTAGCAGGAGAATATAACATTACATGTTCTGCAGTACAATTCCGATAAGATTCCAAGGATCATGAACAATGTCCTTCTTGCAGTGTGTGGGCACGACACACTCAAAAACAGAGTCAAGCGCAAACCTACACGTTATTTTGGTCTGTTGTCCAAAGACTTCTTACATAATATTCGGAAGTTTTCCTCACATTAAACTGTTAAACTGAAACCCTTGAAAGCCTCGAGGTAAATATTGTTGAGTTATCCGCAAGTCTCAGCCACGGCATTGAAGTACGATCTAACTCGATTGTACAGGGAACCCGATTACAAACACATGGCGTCTTGTACTGTAAAATGCCTACTTATATATGTCTGCCAGCGGCAAAACTATGCTCGCCAATATCGCGCCATCATTCCCGAAGATTTCCGAAAAATGTTGAGCTCGTACCTCGACCCCTGATATTACAACAAATATTTATGCCCAAGCCGGCGGTTACTTCCGGGTATTCTGCAACATTTTCAGCAAATCTTTTGTAGCTCGTCAACAACTTCATATTATTGCCCATGAATTTAGAGTGTTGTAGATTTGTACTGCCTCTACATAGATCTAATTTTTGCTCATTTTTAGGACGCTGTGGTGTGGTGTCGGATGAAAGCCGAGAAAATTCAGGGTCTGACTGCTAATCTGCAAAATATGGTCACGTCGAGTCACACCTCGGCATAGCAGCGGCGCAGTCAATTTTGACTCTCCGTATCGCGCTGTTGGCGTTGAGTCGTCGAACTGGAAGCTTGAAGCCTGAAGCTTTGATAAATAATGAATACAGCAATATATTATTATCAAGTATCGTGATTCATGTAATTATTGTGTGTACTGGTGATATGGTCCTGAATAAGGTTGATCGCGTGCAACATCAGACATATGTATATCACCACCAACTTGAAAATCCACTCTACCACCAGCCGCCGGCGCAAAGTGGGGAATAGGTGGAGGCGCTGAACGGTGCATGGGATAATATGGGGGCGCATACCTGCCGGGTGGGGAATATCCATGCGTGATATCGAGGGTTGAGGGATAGGCTGCGGTTGATGGCCTGTTGCTTCCTGCCCTTCAGTAAGTAGTTGGTTGTTTTTGTGGGCTTTCGAATGAGGTTTAGTGAGGTTCTGTGCCCGCCGACGAAGAGTATGGTATGAGACTTGAACTCTGCAGCTGCTGTTTGGAGGTTCTTGGTCTTCTTCTCTCTGATAGCCTGAATAGCAGCTGTAAAGCTGGCTTCGCGAATCACATCTTCTTCGGCTTTCTTCTGACTGGTAGTGTGCCTGCGGTTTGGTGCCATTGTAACAAGGATGTGAGAATGATGCAAAAGGAGACGACAATGCAAGACTTCGTGCACTTTCCGAATGTGCTGTAGAGGAGATTGAATTTTTTACACACTCTCCTATCTACTGTCACGTTTTCATACATGTCGTCAATTCTCCCTCTATAGCATCTTAAAACAACAGGATGAGCTTTATTGAAGTTGTGCTTTGTAACACTGATGAGGTGATTGTTGTGCTCCAGGTATAACTTCGTGAATATACATACCTGCAGGATCTATGGGATCTGGATGATTTATGTTCCTGCATGGTTACAAAATACCACTATCTCGTCTCTCACAGCTGCAACATGCAAGAAATTTTTATTCTACTTGGACAGTACATCATATATAAGTAGTCTACATATGCCTGAATTTTTTTTGAAGTGAGTCGAGCAGTGCGTTGAGGTGTTTTGAACATTTTGCATATTACATGCATGTTGCAGATTACCCGGAATGATAGTATGCGTGCTTTAGATCCGGGCAAGGCTACTAGTGCCACAAGGCAAGTGGCTCTCAATTGTTTGAACAGTGGATCAATACACGTCTACTATCCGCAGTATGATGGCATCTGCTTTCAGATTCATTTACTAACGCTTAAGTATTGAACCGAGTTGATCTTAGCAATAAGTTAGCATCCACCTCAATAATTCCGAGTCAGGGTTTGTCCTCGGTGAGACAATTCACACAATCACTAGGTCAAGCAAGTCACTTCAGGGAAACGTAATTCACTACAGAGTGCTGCGGAGTGCTACGTAGCACAATCTAACCCGCTGATTGAATGTCCTGCAATTCTGGATTCCCAGTCTCAAGGGCATGCATACCTATTATAGGCTTCCTTCATTCCATCCAAAATGGCACTCCGAATCTAGTGTTTCTTCTGCAAGGTTTTACCACGGTGTCTGGGACGTCAGTGGGGTCTAGTAGTTCGAGACTACCCCTAAGAGTTAAACTCTCCGGTTCCCAATCTCGCAGATATGAACGCTTCTTGCCAGTGCCACCCACGTACTCTGTCCGGTTATTCCTTTGCAAGAACATTCACGAGTCTAAGGTACAGCACCACACCAGTGACTGCGGAACCGTTAGCGGCGATAACGGCTGCTGGTCATCAGCGGGTTAGATTGTGCTGCGTAGATGGCTACGTAGCCCCGTAGCACTCTTACAGGTAGTGAATTACGTTTCCCTGATGGTTCCCTGAATCTGAGATTTGACCTGTGCGGACATTCATTTGTCGAGGGATAATGGTATGCGAGCGGTTCATCAAGCTTCTTTAAGTTTGATTTGATAACTGGTCTCTATGTAATACCGCAGCAAAGCCAAGCTTGCCTATAACAAAACCCGCATAACACACAATAAGCCTGCGCTTTTTGGCATTGTAAACATTGGTGTAGATTCACCGGGCTTGTAAAGTACACATTTGCATGATTCGCGTACTCTATGAATGATATCAGGAATACGCCCAGGATCAACTCGTGACTTGTGTTATTGCGAAATAAAGAAGAGTATTCCACACCAATTTTCGAAAACGCCGTCACATTTTACCTCGCAACCGCTGACCTGGCTACCCATATACTCTGGTCGATTGGCAAAATCATGCAGGCACAGAGCATCGCTCTATCAAGTGTTTATGTGTGTATCGTAGGTAAGTCCATCTGTCGTATCCCTGCAAATGTGAATTGGATGAATAAATCATCATTATGGACCGACGTTCGCCAAACCGTACCAAAAAAAACTAGAGTGCGCCCGGTACAAAGTGTGAGGCCTTCGAGAAAGTTATGTCACGGTACGTGAGCTGGCATCTGTTCCGTGATGTCAGGCACATGCGAATCGTTTGGCTGCGCTACTCATGTATAAAAGCCAACGTACTTGACTCAGAAAACTCCATCAAGTCAAGTTTCAACCATGAAATTCACTTCCCTCACCAGTGTAGTCATTACTGCCATAGCGATGGCTGGCGCAGTTACCGCGTCTAGCATCCCAGTCGCCCCACCTGGCCCACAACCAGTCGGGGCCCTTGCGCTCAGGAAAGTGGCCCCCGAGAAAGGCACTTCAGAGAAAGAGACTCCTCCGATTCCAAAGAGAGATGACCCTCCTCCTCCTCACGGAATTGGAGGTCCAGAAGGAGATGCCCCTCCCCCTCCTCCTTATGGAGTTGGAGGTCTAAAAAGAGATACCCCTCCTCCTCCTCCTGCTGGAGCTGGAGGCCCAGAAGGAGATGCCCCTCCTCCTCCTCCTCCTCCTCCTCATGGAGTTGGAGGTCCAAAGAGAGATGCCCCTCCTCCTCCCCCTCCTCCTCCTCATGGAG